>JAOQGN010091446.1:0-12067 GCA_027564295.1 Himantozoum antarcticum
GTGTGTACTTAATACTGTGTCTATATGTATTATATGACAATTGATGTAAACTACTCCAGTATGGAGCAACAATTTCATATACTTGTTTGTTCTTTGTGAGAGTTAAAATAAATATTATTATTATTATTATTATTATTAAAGCTATGCATGGGTTCAAGTTTTTGGTCATAAATGTCATATAATGAACATACAACAAACCTAGGTCTGAGCAAAATACGATGCGATGAAATACAACTTTGTGTTTTTCTTTTTACACTGTATGGTAAATTCCAAGGTTTCAAATCCTAAAACAATTCCTTGTATTTATATGCATACATAATGCATGCAAAAACAAGAAATAGAATACAACTCTTAATTGAGATATATGATTATGGGAGTAGACAACTCCATTATAGAGATGTCTATATAATTATATAATTAATCATGAGAGTACTAACAAGCAAGGTTCGTGTGGGCTGGGCCACAGCACCCAGCAATTGGCTATCTATTTCTATTATATCTTCATGGTAGGCTTGTCACTGGTGGTCTTTGTGGAACAGTTTGATTATATTCCAATATTAACTGAGGCTGTCGGAGCGAGAGTGGTTATACACAATCAGACAGTAATGCCTTTCCCAGAACAGAACGCTATATCCGTCACATCTAACACTTTAGTCAATGTGGGAATAAAGAAGGTAGTATACTTCATACTGTAACTGTTAGTATATAATATCAGCAGACAAGGTCATTTAGGGCTCAAATAAATGTGACACTTGGCCTGCAGTAGGAGACTTAAAATCACCGGCACATTAAGCGATGTACCATGTTTGAGACCTTTTATTGGTGGAAGTCACAAGGACTGGAGGAATAGTGAGTTTATGAGAGCTAGCAATAAGTAGAAGACAACTCTCACTATATATCGAATGGTACAAGACTTTTGTTTGCGTCTCCTTTTCCCTTTCCATAAAATAGAAAAGCCATATGAGCGAAGCCAAGACCTGTTGATGGAATGTAAGACTGCTCCCATACAATGCTCTAATAATTATAATTCGTTTATTATTGAAATAGTTAATTGATCTTGGGCAGGCGACCAACGACCAAGACTTGGTTATAATTGTATTGCATTACATCAACAAGGAATCGCGATTTAAATGCCTTACAGTAGAAAAATTAATAGAAGTGACTGCAGTACACTAGGCATTATTGATAAGATGATATTTTAAACGTTGTTTATGCAGACAAGTAGGATCATTATAAAAGTTAAAGCAAGAAGCATATTTGTAGTTAATATTAGTTATTAATTAAAACCAACAGTTTCGACCGAGAATCCCTTGGTCATCGTCGGGTATAAAATATACCGAAAAAGAAAAAAGATGAGCTTTTTAATATAATATATTTTATACCCTGACGATGACCTGACGATGAACTGACGATGACCTGACGATGACCTGACGATGACCAAGACATTCGTGGTTGAAACTGTTGGTTTTAAATAATAACTACTTCTTACTGCAAACGTGCCTCACACTTTAACTTTTATAACAAAGATGATTTTAGTTCCTTAACATAAACTTAGTCACATCAAACACCTTTGAATTAGTCTACATCAAATTTCAAGAGACAACTGCCTGTGGAAAGCTCCGTTATGCTAACCTAAGATGACCTAAGCTCACCGGGGTTCCTCCCACCATATCACAGACCTAATTTGGCAGACGATTCAGGGAGCCCAATGAATATGTGTTTTAGTTTTAACTTCGCACCAAACCTTGACAAGCCCTGGTAAATGCTTGAATAATTATTCTATTTTTACTCTTTGCTTTGCCAGGTAGTGCACCAAAGACTTGCTGGGCGTTATGGAAACTGTACTGAGACAGACGACAATAGCAACAATATATACGGTGATAAATTCAAGGTTAGCTACGATTCGAATAACATTTATCGTACCATAATAAAAATTGTTTGCATATAATATAACAGTTACTGTCAGACAGAACTTCTAAGCAGGGAGGCTAAATGATCACTGCCTGGTCACTGGGTAAATATTAGCTTCTTTGCCTTTCATCATCAAATCATATAATTCGGGCTTGTGGTTTGGGTGACTTTAATACACATGTATAAACTCTAGTAGTCATTTCAGTATTAAACTTGAAATAGTGACAATCAAAAAAACTATGGTAAAATTCCTTTTCAGTTCAGTTCAAGTAAGTTCTTAATTTCCAGATTGGGGCTAAAATGGAGTAGAACTCAAGCCCCATGGTCTAAGTCTAAGTCTATGCTGTTGAACTGAAAAGGAACCAAAATTGCATATCAGTATCTCAAAGACACTGGTTGGCTTTGAGATTCTTTGAATATTAGTATCTTTGGCACTGGTTGGTTATGGAAGCCACTGCCACCAAATTCATTTGATTTTAGTCGAAAGCTTTACTGCTTACTGCTGTTAAGATTACGCTCCTACTGCTCTTACATGTATTACCCGGTATGGACTAATTGCATGATGCAACCAGTGAGAGGCGAGCCAGGTTTGCAATACAATGCAATGCAATACAGTACTACATGTAGATATAATAAGATTTCAATGCTGACTGATTCAACTTTAGAATAATGTAACCGCCGTCGCCGGTGGTGCATTTATTATTTATCAACTCAATAGGGAGTTTCAGCATGGAGTTCTCAGCTCGGTGGCATCCATTGCTAATGCGGTTGAGCCATGTGACACACTCCGTTTAATGACGTAGAATGGTGCTGCTAGTCAGACCGCGTTGATTTCAACCTTAAGCTGAGCACATTCACGTCGATAAAAACGGCTAGGTTTGTTGATGTTTGCCTTTGATTTTGAGAGAGCACGACCTCTAAAAACCGTGCTGAAGCCAATTGATCTATCCAACGAGTTCCAGCACAACACCGTGTATGCCAACGATGTCATAGAGCACATGCCAACGATGTCATAGAGCTGACAACTCCGTGCTGAAACTCTCTACTATCATAGGTGAATTATTCTTTGACGGCTTGCCTCAAGACATGCTACCAGAGAGAGGTGGCTAAACAATGCAACTGCCACCATTCAACCATTCCATATGACTCTGAGAGTGAAGTGTATAAAGGTCTGCCTAAACTGGCTGTCTGTAACAGCTCCATACCTGAGACCAGTAAGTAAAGTACACCAGACACTGAATATTGATGGTGTTAGAAAGTTGTTTGATTGTTTTGTATTATTTTGGGTGGTAATGCAATAGCTAAGCTAGTCAAGGGAAACCCACCTGTTCCAGTATTTTAACTGCTGATCAGAACGCAGGGAGCAACTTCAGGGTTATGAATCTTGCCCAAGAATTCTTAGCAGAGGAATTTGTTCTCAGCAAGTCAAAGTCAAACCCAGGACGTCATGAACGATGTGCTGCGATCTTAATCTTAACCACCTGACAATCCCTGCTCCCTAAATGTATATTGAAAATTTAGTTTTGAATTTTACAAACTTGAAAAACATTTATTTGCCATTACGCATGGGCTACATTTAATAAAAATGTGTACAGCTGATGTGCTTAATACACATGACTAATAGTATGACTAATAATCAACTACTGGTGTGGAAAAATAAATTGCCTTGGGTATCGTGTTTCCTCTGCCATAGCAAATGGCACAAGCTAAATGTCAATTATTCTGATCACCGAGCCCTCTTCGGTGTTAAGGGAGGAGGGGAGTGAGAGTGAGCTAAAGAGGTAGTAGAAACACTTTTGCCACAGTAATGAAAGGCCACCATCCTGACCTCGCGGTGACCTCAATAACCATGGCACAATTACCATCACTGTGTATTTATTTGGCCGAAAATACATTGCGCAACAAGATAACAAATTAGTCAATTATTATATTGGTTTTCCTCAAGTTAGATGATATTAAGAATAATATCTTACATCTATAATTATTACAAAATGTTGTTTTTGGGAAAGACTGGTATATTACAAAGTGAAATTTTTATCGAATCCAAAACCGAGAGTAGACAATTCCCCACACCAACATGTATGCCAAGCTTTGCCACCACCAATGGGCCACCAATGAACAGAACCATATAATAGGTCTAGCAAATCATGTGAAACTGTTATTAAGCAATGAATTCTCTTGACATATTTATCAATACATTATTATGTTTGCAGATAACTGCCTAATCCTAATGCAGGATGAGTATGAAGATGGGCTGACAAAGTGTGACTATTGCCATCAACCATGTCAAGAAGTTGGATTTGATACCAGTTTCTCATCAGCGGTGTGGCCAGCTCGTTCCTTTATTGTAAGATTATTGTTGTCAAGATTCAAATTTTATGTTATCGTTATTACCGGGCTAGTTACAGTTCTCAACTGATGAGTTTTATTTTTAATCCAAAGATAGCCACATGCATGTAGCTAAAGTTTCCAACTCCGAATCCCAACAACAACAAACATCAGATCGGTACAGGTTAGGTACAGGTTAGGTACAGGTTAGGTACAGGTTAGGTGCAGGTTAGGTACAGGTTAGGTACAGGTTAGGTGCAGGTTAGGTGCAGGTTAGGTGCAGGTTAGGTACAGGTTAGGTGCAGGTTAGGTGCAGGTTAGGTACAGGTTAGGTACAGGTTAGGTACAGGTTAGGTACAGGTTAGGTACAGGTTAGGTACAGATTAGGTGCAGGTTAGGTACAGGTTAGGTACAGGTTAGGTACAGGTTAGGTGCAGGTTAGGTGCAGCACGTTTTAAGATAACCTGTGATTTAGAATAATAACGTGGACAGAGAAGTTGTCTTCTGCTTAAAAAGAGCCTTTGTATCCCAAATTCCAACCGCTATCTTAGAACCAAGCTAAGCTGGAAAACAACACTCCTATACCTAACAGCAGTAAGTGCTGACTGAGAACTCCAGCTAACTTCAGCTTATCTGGCTTGCAGTCAATGTCAATATACTTTGCTATGCTAAGCTTTTGCTGCTATATTTATATGTTTGCCGACTACCACAAAGGCATTTTCAAGTAACAAAAGCATTTTCTGTCGCAACCTGGATTGGATAGCAACATTAGAGTCACACAGAATGCCAAATAAAGCTGTTTGAGATGAGTTCTATTTGCATTTAGTCCTAATAAAACCTTGAAGCTACAAGTAGATATCTTATAGAAGACTTGATATCGAGGGATTGCCAATAGAGCTGGAACGGGTCAAAGAAATCATGGACCAGGTCGAACTTGGATCTTGGGGCAAAATGCAGGGTCGGGTCGGTCCGGGTTAGCACTCGCAAAGCACACTTATTATTAATCATATTGTTTTTGATTTAATGTCTATAATGGATTGTAATAACAATTTAGATGTTGTGGTTAGTATAGCATAGGTCTACAACTGATGCCAATAGTTCAATTTGACACTGTATTAGTAGTTAGTATTACTAACACCGTTTCGCCTTGGACTTGGTCAGGCTCTGACAAGGTGATACCCGGACTGACGGGTTGGATACTCTACACACTTTAAAGACAATATCGGGTACCCTGTTCCAGCTCTATATGCTAAATGCCAATGAGGATTAGCTCTACAGCACAGCAATTATTTGTATTATGTAAATATCACGGCATATCTGAAATCTATGGGAGTGAAGATTGAAACAGAGAAAACAGCGCGAATGCAGTCTTTATCTTTAGGCACAGGGGTGTATTTATTACCACATTGTACCGTAATCATTATAATTTATTATGATAATTGTAATTCATTGCCCTACAATAAAACAATATAACAAAACCATAACATATCAACCATCACAAGTGATACATTATTAGCAAGCTAATTTTCTGCACATTTACTTTGCTGAGTTTAAACATATTCTATGTACATAAATTTGGCAATGCTTCAATAAAAGAAGCGATGTTAGTTTTTCAAGTTTTCCCAGCTGATTTCTGGGGATTTGTCACCTCCTACCAAGACCAAATCCTCCATAGCGGCTATGAAATGAATTCTTCCCATTAATTATTTTCACATATTGAGCACAACAGCTCACAGATGTGCCACAGATAATATTCATATGTAAATTGCAGTATTGCCCTCATTTGCATATCATTAACCTGCTTGATACTTGCTCAGTTTCAAATTTATTTTGCTTTGAGGCTTTGTGCAATATTGACGCTATTCGCCTATAAATATCCTTCCCGTACCTTTGTACAGTTATTGATAGTTCATTGCTTATTACCAATACTGTGTTTACTTTATACATCACGTTGATATTAAAACTGAGTGTTTACAAATAATAAGAGCTAAAAGATAAACCGACCACTGTCACCATTGCAAAAACATTTTGTGATGAAATTATGGTTGAAGTGTGGTTAAAGTGATTTGATTTGATCCACCACAAGAAAATATCTTGCCCATTATGGTTCATAAATTTTGCTTGAAAACGTGACAATATATATGGAGATAATGAACATTCTCATTCTGCTCCAAAAACATTTTTGGATGCAATAGTCCTAAAAAGATTTTTGTGGGTAATACCGAATTTCAGTGGGCAGTACAATTGGGATACCTGTTTCAGCCGATTTTCATCCGGTGTGCATGTACCATCACAACTTGCATGAATTTTGCTATTATTGCATTTATTTTATGTTCAGGTTGATTTTACTGGAGAACTGCGAAGTACATATCCACAAATAATGAGACGCATTGAAAAGGAAGCAAATAGCAAAAATAATGGACAGCAGACACAAGAACAGTTAAAAGCAGTGGTAATAATTATACTCTGGATAGTGGGTACACAGTTTGTAACTGTCAGCTAATTAATGAGATTGATTAGGGCTGGCTGGATTAGGGTTTCTTCCTGCCATAAAGCCACAGTTACCAATCAGTCCAGATTCATATACTCAACATCATGTGACATGTCCCGCACGTGTGCCGCACGTGTGCCGCACGTGTGCCGCACGTGTGCCGCACGTGTGCCGCACGTGTGCCGCACGTGTGCCGCACGTGTACAGCACGTGCACAGCAATGTACAACAACGTACAGCACATGTGCTGTACATTTGCTCTACAAGTGGACGTGCTGTACATGTGCTACCTGCACATGATGAAATATGCTAAACATTGTGATCAGATGATGCTACGGGCTAGTATTTCGTCACAGTTTAATACAATTGTTTTGTAGCAGTATGTTTAGTTTACTTATGATATATGATATATGATATAAACTAATAGTAATGGCTCAGCATATAATTATTACTAACTATATTAGTATACTAATATAGTCTTAGTATACTAATACTATATTAGTATATTACTATAATACTATATACTATATTAGTCTAGTACATTAACGACCTATACTAGACTACTAGTATACTAATTATATATATACGTACCTAATGCACATTCTACGGGACAAAAACCTCCAGGTCGTAATTGGGATGAGGATTCGAGTTTCATTTTTGACGTGGAGGTATTATTCGTAGAATTTCTTTCTCCTTGCCAATATAACTAATAATAATATCACACAGAGTGTAGCGGATTTCTCTGGACTAGCTGCTGGTGTTCTTGGATTACCACTTAAAATAGTAAAATTAAGCCTCGCCAGTACGATATGGTGATTATTATTATATACAGATTGGCACGGAAAGATATAAAAAGTACAGCTTGACGCGGATCAAGCAAAAACCCGGAACACCAACCCCTAATAAGCAGTGTCAACATTTTGTACGATTCTCCACACTACATACACATTTCACACCACATAACATACCTGTAGCCTAACTTGGTGGGGCACATCAGCGTTCGGTTGGGGGAGGCCACATGGCAACACCACCCAACCCTCATCACAATGCGGCTAAAGCAGCTAGACTAATGCATATATACATGTAGTACCTCACATATAAAAGCATATACTTTTACATTTACATTGTGCATATACTATTTCTTAGATTGAGGATTTGGTAAAATCCAATTTCCTCAGACTGAATATTTACTATGAGGAAATGCAAGTGACTAAACTTGAAGAGATCTCTATATATGATGACTACCAGTTTGCTTCTGATGTTGGTAAGTGGGAGTTATCATAACATGCCCCCGGCTTGCTTCTGATGTTGGTAAGTGGGAGTTATAATAACATACCTCCAGTTTGCTTCTGATGTCAGTAAGTGGGAGTTATCATAGCATGCCTCCAGTTTGCTTCTGATGTCAGTAAGTGGGAGTTATCATAACATGCCCTCAGTTTGCTTCTGATGTTGGTAAGTGGGAGTTATCACATCATGCCCCCAGTTTGCTTCTGATGTCAGTAAGTAGGAGTTATCATAGCATGCCTCCAGTTTGCTTCTGATGTCGGTAAGTGGGAGTTATCATATCATGACCTCAGTTCCACCTATCAGTTTAGCAGGTAGCCCTCACAAGTAAGCCAAAGCCAGTAGTGTAAACAATCTTTGCTGGATACTGTTAATTCAGAAAGATAAACGCCTAATTCTCACATACGGCTTGGAGGGTTTTGCACCGTTTTCCTCTGCAAATATCTTTTGTCTTCTCCATTCTAATCATAATCATAACGCAGTGCACTCTGGGCTTAATGCAATTAACCATGCTAATGGATATGCCAGATCAGTAAACATTACGCAGGTGGTTCTAAAATTGCTATTTTCTGTTTGCAGGGGGCTCCTTTGGATTATGGGTTGGCTGGTCAATTATTACAATGATTGAGTTTCTGGAGATCTTCCTTGACTTATTAGTATTTCTGTGTTATGGCTGCTGTGGTAGAAGGAAGCACAACGCACGCCATCAAGTATCCTCAGCCGCTAACGGAATAGAGAAATCTCAAAATGTAGAGATCTCTTGATGAAATGCAGTGTGTGCAGTTGCGCATGCAAGATTATTGCATTATCTCCTTTACAGTCAATTATTTTAGGGTTAGCTTGCTGGCTTAACGGTATTTGAATTGTGATCAAATGGGCAGTGGTTATAGTAGTTCTGTATGCAGTTTCGGCTGCCACATAATTACACCTGACTCAGGTATTTTATAGGATGGGGTTGCTAGTACATTTACAGTATAATGTAAGCAAGGTTTGTAGCAATACATGCTGGCAGGTGTCTGTATTACAAAATGTCACTATTATCTGTCATATGTCACTTATCTGTATTATATTAAGTCACTATTATTATTACTATTATTATTATTATTACTATTATTATTATTATCATTGTTAGAATTGTTGTCATTAATAATTGATTGTTGCTATTATCACCTCATGCTGCCAGCACGCAAGTACATGTAGAAGAACTTCAACAGCGTGTTCATCCTCAGCATAAACCTCACCATTGACTACATTTCTATTCCCTAATATGTTCACCAGTAGTACCTCAAGCAATGTTCTATACTTCACCATTCCTGCAGAGTGGGGAGGGATAAAATTTGAACTCCTCCCATATTGACCTCTGCAGCTAAGGCTATTCTATGTGTTATCTGAATAAGAGACCGGACTATTCAAATTTCAATATAGTCAAGTTACAATATAATTACACTAAGTTTCTCATGTGAAACATTATGTATGGCTGTATGGTCACTTTTTATAAGCCAAACTTTGATATTATTCAGCATTTATTCACCCAATATCAGTTTTATAATTAATAATACATGCATTATACGCTATTATAAATATATGTTACATGTATAATATTTTAGTATATTTATAGTATCATAAAATTATAAGTTAATAAACTCCAATAACGCTAAATGATAACCCACCGCATATTATGCTGTGGGTTAAAAATAAAGAGACAATGTTATATTTTTAGCAAAATAGCCAGTAATAGCCATCCTCGTTTGGCTGGGGAGCAAATTAATGATACAATGCCTTAGAGTGGAGTCATGTTGATTTTCAGCATATCAGAGTATTTGAAGTATGTAAGTTTAATTGCTATTGAAAGGCAGACTATTGAAAGCCTAACGGAAACAATTTATGATGTTAAGGTTCAACACAATCTCAAGGGGCATGATGATTGGTTAAGTAATAAGCAGGGCTTCCCACAAATTACCTAAGCTGGGTTGAGATAGAGGTAGTTTTAAATCAGCATACAGCACATCTATTTATCTATTACCATCTTCAGCTTCGGGTTCACGAATTATTGTTCCATATCAAACTACATAAATACAGTGGAAGATAATTTATATTATCGCAAAGAATATTTGCTATATATTTTTTCATACAATTAAAGTGTCATTGATAGTTGGCTAACGCTACTTGGTTAACTATCACTAGAACAAGACAAACATCACACGCTAACACCAAACAAGTACTCGCAAAGTATGTCTGCCACTTCCAACTGGGCGCATGTCGTGATTACATTGACATGTATATTGTGGAGCTCAAAGCTAAGGTTACTTTAGGATTGGCATTCTACAGTTCCTTGCAGATGTAATTCTATATTGAATTGCACATTGTTCAACTGAATATGTTGAACATACATGTTTCTCTAAATGCTATCACAATGATCCACTGTACCAATATTAGTACAACTAAATACAGTAGGTGTATCTGTTCTAACAGCTTGCAACTAGAACAAGAGCTAACATGGAGAAGACAACTCTACAGTATCTCAGCTTATAACTAGAATTATATAACTCCGGGTTGGCTGTGATATCTGCAGGATAGGCTTGAGTAAATGCAGACACTTTGTCCACCTGCAGCCATTGCCTGTTGTAAAGTCCTTCATTGGATATGATGCTAGCCACACAACCAAACCATCTGCTCCCAACAGGTAGGGGGTATCCGTCATCCACCTGTGTAAATCATAGGAGAATCAATTTAGTATTTTAAAAATGTTTATGAGAAGCATTATATTTTCGACATAAAATTTATAACTAAAAATAAATATTTAGATTGGACATACCTAATCTAATATTAATTGTATGTCTACTACATTGTATGTCTACTACTTACAATTGAAAATATGCTACTTTGTAATTGTAATGTAGAAGTTAATATTTCCAATAGTAGCCAGGAGTTTTAGTAATAATATACAATGTCGGAAAATAACAGAATCAATACCGTATACTTATTATATAAGCATCACAAATCCACTTTAAACATTCAAACTGCATCCATTCCACCTATGCTAATTTTAAATCGTTATTGCTAGCGTTTTAATACTATAATAATCTCTGTTATAGACAATATCTGCTATGGCTCTTTGCTGTTTTTAATATTTGCCTCTATATTACCAGTGTAGTATATTTTCAGTCTAGCTTTTACTCTGATGATGATTAGTAGTATGTCTAATCAAAATATTAGTTTTTTGTTACAGATTTTTACAACTAAAATATTATGCTTCTCGTAAATTGTTATATAATCAAATTTTCAGTCCAAATAAACAATAAAGAACTATCCGCACAACACAACCAAAGTAAGATTTTTGAAACCAACCAATTTTTATCTCCTACTTGTATTGTTTAGTGACTACAGGTGAAATTAACGCCTTGAACACAATATTCGTCAACAAATCGGATCTAAATTATCTATCAACTATCGCTGAGTGCCAGAGTCTAAAAACATGGCGGAGCCAACCAACACCTTAACCACTGCACCTAAACCATTATGTCTCTTCAATGCACTGCTCCTATGACTTGATTACTATCAAGAATGTGAAGATGACACTGTTTCACAGACCGCAGTTGAGAATTGAGACACTATACACATCGGTTGAAGTTCTATTAGCCAATTGTTTTGTTTTATCATATGTTATTATATCATCTATGTAAGATTGCTACTATAGTCACCATTAGAGATGTTGCCTATTAGCACCCTCACTCCAAGTGACGCCTTGCGAATTTTAGGGTTGCTAACGCACGAGTATAGTACATTTGGCAAAGCAGAGAGAGGGTAACTCCAGAAAATGAGCTAAAGGGTAAATTGAGAGAGTAACTCCGTTAATTATGTTATACAAATTTTCCCATATCCGAAGTTATTAGCGTATTAGTATTATAGTAGTTAGTTCCCTCAGGTTCGCTATGAGAGGTTTGACTGTATATATGCAAGGACGATTGTAACTTACCTTATCCCACGACGGGAGGCGAGCGTAGCGAGCCGTTAGTCGTTTTAATGATAACATGCGCTAGGATTAAGCAAGCTG
>JAOQGN010091557.1:0-12067 GCA_027564295.1 Himantozoum antarcticum
TCTGTTCAAATTCCAAATTCAAATAAAATATATCTGTTTCTTTTGCTGTGCGCGCGTCTCTCTCTCTCTCTCTCTCTCTGCTTTCATTTTGTCGTGCTTCCTTGGTTAAAAATTTTACTCATCAAAAGTCGGTTTAAAACGAATCAATTTTATATTATTTGAAACTGGTTGATAATATTATTCTCGAACAAACTTCTGCTAATTATAAATTGCTGTAGCCACATGCATCCGGTGCGCCCAGGCGCCAATGAATATGATTATCTCGGATAAGCTGATAAAGTTTGAATGATCTCTGTAGATCAATCCTCTATAGTCTTAAAATGAAAAGTTACAACAAACACATTACAATTTCCAATAATTTGATCACGCATCCTTGTTCTCTGATTCTAGTATTTAATTTCTTTACTAATTCAATTTTCCATTTATTTTCTCTAGAACAGACGGAGTCGCACACTGACATTGAAGATGTATTTTACGACAATGAAAACCTGGGTATTTGTTTACATCTGTATTCGAGTTTTTCTTGAAGGAGCTGAGGAATATTTCATATTGCCTACGGCCTGGCACTACATCGATTCTTTGAGAGAAACCAAAGTTTTTCTTGCAGTAGTACTATCTGCGTTCAGTATTTCAGCTATGCTTGTCAGTCCTATTGTAGGAAGACTTGCTGACAGATTTGGAAATATCAAACGTATCGCTATAATCTGCTTTACCCTACACGTTGCTGGGAATATTATATATTCTATCCCAACGTCAGCGTATTTTCCTTTGATGGGTCGTTTTATGAGTGGTATGGGCAACGCTGTAGCTGGAGTATTTTATGGTCAAATAGCTTTATACACGAATGAAAAATATTGTGCGCAAGTTTTTATTTTCCTTGACGGAATGTTTACTTTGGGTACGATTTTCGGTCCTCTTGTCAGCAGTATTCTGCTTTTTAACGTCAATATTCTAGGATGGAAAATTAATGGAGGGAACTCTCCAGGGATTGTTTTGGCAATAATATGGTTGATCATGCTGCTTGTTGGATTATTCCTGCCAAAAAAGTTTGGAAAAGAAAAGACATCACACACGGGGAAAACAACGCCATCGGTATACGATGACAAACAAGATCTTTCAACGAAGCAAAATAAAGCTGATCGAACACAACTTCGCTGTAACTCTACGATCCTTTGTTTATTTTATCTCATATTTTTTAGTTTATTTTGTTCCACCATTGTGACATTTTACACTCCCTTGCTGGCATCGCATCACTTTCACCTTCAGTTTATTCATGTTAAATTACTTTTTCTCAATAGCTCCTTATTTTCATTAGCACTTTTTCTCTCACTTTACATCGTCGCAGAATATTTTGATGAAAGAAAACTCATAGCATTTTTAATGATTTTCCAAATCATTGCCATTGCCATATTAACGTACTTTGCTATTCGTTGGGAAAATGCTTCTTATTCTGAAATCAATGGCTACTTTCTTATTGTTTACATTTGTGTAGGGGTGCCATATTTTCAATTTGCCTTGAGTTGTTCACTTTTGTCTAAACTCACTCATCCGCACAACGCTGCCTTTTATCAAGGATCTTCTTATGCCACACTTCATCTTGCGTTTGTTTTTGGTCGCTTGATTGCAGGTTTTATAATGTTTACCCAAACTTCCTTGTTCTACTTAAGTTTGGGACTTACTGTGTCCTGGGCTATTGGTGGTCTTTGGTTTTATTTAGAATTTTGTAAATTTAAACTTCTTCAATTGAACTAATGAGGAGAAATGAGAATGACTAAAATATATACTTTATATAACAACAAAAATTTCACTGGTGTCCCACAGTTTGATAGTCGTGACTGTGGCAGTTTGCCACACCCACTTTGTAACTCGTTGTGGGGTATTCTAGCATTCTTCACAACAGTTACGTGACAGTCAAGCTGTCTCTAGGTCTCTCTGTTGTCTTTATTCCCACGCAACTGCACACTATAAACAAACATGCAAGGAGTAACCAAGAGTAAAGCTCTCTTATTTTGGAGGCACAAGTATCTATGACGCTGTATCATGTCCTGACACTATTCTACCTCTATTTGTATAATTATTTTGTCTCGCCATCATTTTCTCAAGTTTCTTTTTATTTCTTTGGAGCATTTTATTATTTCTTTGCACTATCAGTTGTCTTGGATGTACTATCTCGTCTGTTCTAAACTGGGGTGTTGTTGACTTGAACATGCTCGTGTGACCGCTGGTATCTCCCTGGTGCCTCATTGCAGTGTCATAGCGCGTGTCATCATATCTAATCAATTATAAAAATAACAGTAAGTTGTCTGTTTTTAATAATATTAATTAGTAACATAATAATAATAAATAATAATAGTAATAAATAATTTAACAATAATATTAACAACATATTTCCATAAAAAATTATGTTATTCATAATTTTATTTATTAGGTTTGTCTCACAATCAACGTCAATATAATGCCTGTAATTTAATTGTCAATTGACTGACATTGACAACTTGATATTGAAATTTAATTTGGAAACATATTTTGAAGTAGCTAGCACAGAATTTAAGTCTACCATTTGCCAACAATTTAAGTCGCCCATTTGCCGACAATTTAAGTCGCCCAAGCTAGATCCACCCATCTAAATCTCTTCCTAAGTGATTTGGCAACACCACACTTCCAAGTATGGTGGATTCTAACCCAGCACACTAAATCGCCTCCTAAGCAGGTGATGAATAGCATAGATGGCACAGTATTTTCGCAGGTGGTTAGCAATATTACCTTATATATTTGATACCTTCTATTTTCAATGACATAGATGCTGTCACAGGTCCAAATCAATCGTTTGTCATGTGTGCTCATTGTAAGATATGGAGGTGTTTACTTTGTGCACAATCAATCCTACCAGGTAGACTATGCAGGTAGACTATGCAGGCGAACCTGTCTTTTAGGCCTGCTGCTGAAAAGTCAGCCAAGGAGACCAGAGCTAATAATATCTGTTTTGCTGATTACCTGGATTCATCATCATTATGAAACATTTTCAGGTAGGTGGATCCAAATCTACAGGTGCAACTTTTAGCCAAGTATTAGCGAAGTGAAATATAGAAGTCTCAAAATTAATAGTTGATATTGTACATGTAAATAGGAAGTAATAGTTTATATTGTACATGTAAATAGGAAGTTTTGGTTGTAAATACTTTATTTATGGAATTAACCATTGATTAATTTCGCTGCAGTAAATTTTTTACTGATCTATTTTAGGTCTACTTTTTTAAGTCTATTGAAGGTCTATTTTTTACACCATTTTTGTCCTTTATCTGTAGGCAATACCATATAAATATCGGTGTGACTTTTGTAAGCCTATGCCTCACCTGCCAGGATCTGCCGAGCGTTCAGCCTGGATATTCCACTTATCTATTGTCATTTTATCTCGTTTTTTTGTTGTACTCAGGAACCCAAACTTCTCCTTCCAATGTCTTGCCTTGAAGGATGTCTGTGTTTGCAAAGAACAAAATATTAGGAGTAATTATCAGAGAATTTTGGCTACTGCCTTAAAAAAATTTGTGAGATACATATATTGTACGCATGTGTACACATACGTACACATTGATTATTGATCACTCACAAACTGATACTTCTTGGACGTATTAAGGAAGGCCTCCCCTTCCTCTACAGAGAGGTCTAGAGGTTGTATGAAGAACAAAGAACGGAACAGCATGCTATGAATTTTGATTTACTGAATCCAAGCAATTTAAGGCATTTAAATACTACCAATAAAGAGAAACTATGTTATAATAACTAATAACTAAGTTTATAGAAATAAGTTTATTATAACTAATTATACCACTACGAACTTGCCCATGGCCAAATATTTCACTCATATACGTACTTTTGCTGTCACACCCCCACCACTAGAATTGCCAGAAATAGATGCTAGAGTTTTCAGTCTTGGATCAGGTTCGCTGGCCTTCAGAGAGTAGTTGGTTTCATAAGTTCCAGGACCTTGTGAAAAAGTTAAGCACAACATTCTTAGTACAAGAGTTATGCAAGTACCATCAGCCCAGCCATTTCCAGTCTCATTACCAACTTCAAATTAAGTTATTGCAGGCATATTGCTTCTTTCACATGTGTTATACGGTGCTTACCTACTCAGCTGATATGAAAGAATTTTGAAAAAATCAAAATACCAAGTTTAGCTGTGTGTTAATAAATGAATGCAATTGCTTATTATGTCATGGTGAAATTCCCAAGCAAATGACATTAACATATTTTCTGCAATTAAGTTCGTTTTTGTAGGGCAGGTAAAAATATCTGTCAAATTTGCAAATAGTAATGAGACATCATCGCCAAGCTGCAATTGATTAAAAGTAATATATATATACATTTTGTACAAGCTGGTTTTGAACATTTAGACTGATCTACCTGGTGTGTCCACATTATTTAGATGGAATGGGCGGCGCTGCGAAGTATCCCAATTATTCATCATGTTTTCCTGGTAGAGTGTTGGTTTCCTAAAGCTGACACTATCGCTACCGTAGTGATACTTTGGATTATATACACCTGCAAACAAACAAGTGCTGGCCAGTGCTTCGTAACTTGTGCCATAATAGTAAAATGGATTTGTATATCTAGGTTGCTTCTACAATGCATATTGTATGTCATTATAGATAATAATACAATTGTTTGCGGACACATCAAACCCAGCCTATAAGTCAATTTATAACAGTTCAGCAATAACAAAGCTCATCGCAGAAATCATTAAACTTGTTGAACAATCCCAATGGGTGTCGTGAAAGAGCCGTGAAAATTATAAATTTTCAAAAATATATGAAACAACATCGTGAACAACCTGGATCTCAGACACCTGATCTCAGATGCAAGAGTGCTGTCGTATAATTTCCTGCGCTTGGCTTTATTTGTTACACTTTTCTTGGCAGAGTGATTTTCGATGCCAGCATGTCTTTGGTTACTGGTGTTCCTGTTCATCTACTCTAAATTGTTGACAGTAAATTCCTCAAACAAACATATTGCTTTGGTTTATGGGCTTATGGCATATTATAGTTATACTGTATATGTGCATATACAGTCATAATATATCATAAATATATTATACATGTACTGTTATATATAGTATAAATTATAATTTATACTATACATATAATTTATATAGTATAAATTGTTCTCATAATATCACCTGAAGAATAATGTACATTATTAATATGAGCATGAAACCATTGGTTGCGATCAAATATATTATGTAATTAAAATTATTATGGGTGATTTCGGCTATAGTATGGATGCTTGTGATTCGTAATTTAAAGCATGGTAGAGTACGGATACAGGGATCACATAAAACTCACGGGAAAAGAATTGCAATTAATTTCATTAACTTTCAAATTTATAATATTTATACAAGGTTAATTCATTTTTGTGCTATTGAGCACTAGAAGCACGAAATAATTATATACAATTATATCAAACATAATTGGATCAGCCGGGAAGATGCTGGAGGTATACCAGTACAATTTGAATGATCAAAGGGACCTCAACCTAGAATGGTCATGGCACATCGAACATGAGCTCCTGGGTTCGATTCTCGCTGCGTGCAAAATTTCACTGCCAAAAATTGGGATATATCAAGCCTTGCGGAGTACTGCAGCTGCAGGTAATGTTTACCGTATATACGGGATCTCGCAAGTAATACTGATGGCGTACCTGGACCAAGATGACAGTCATTACCAGGTGAATTTGTTAATTTGAAGTTTGGAGAGCCAGTATTTATTGCAGACCATCTGCTTGTGGAGAAAAGCTGATATGGTCCCTTCACACCAACCTGTTTCTTCACTTTATCTTTTATAGTGTCTTTATCAGTACAGTGTAGGCCGGGTGGCAGCCCACTTCCTCCTAGTATTTCAGGACTTTTATGCCCTTCGGCTAAAATAGAATCAAAGCAATAGTAGATTAAGCAATTTTAAGGATAAACACTCATTCCAGCAAATTACGAATATTCAAGGTGGCACACCCTCATCTAAGCATAGTGAAAGTCTTGGGCTTAAGACGAGGGTGTCATAGTCAGTGATCAAAATAAGCAGGTACTTGTAGGTACTCAGTAACTGTAGCACAAATGCTTGGAGGTACTTTTTAGCTAAGTTTTTTTCATAAATAGTTCTCCTTTCATTCATCTTCTATTGGCTTTAGGCGACAAGCCAATAGCTGAGCAAGTCAAGGGAAACTCACCTGAGCTCTGGTATATTATCTGCTCATCAGAACACAGGAAGCACTTTTAGGGTTTAGAATCTTACCCAAGGATTCTTAGCAGAGAATTATTTTGACCGCAGCAAAACTCGAATCCGGGCCTTACAAGTGAGATGCTGTAATTCAGCTCCCCTGGTTCAAAATGCCTCTCAGGATCTAAATGCAATTATTAACCCCCTAAAATCAAGTACTTTCAAGTATAAAATGCTTAAACCCCACCCCAAATAAATGAAAGTACTCTTAAACTGTAATAGATGGATACTCAATCTAAAGGATACTCAATCTATACTGCCAAAAGATTATTGGTTATACATGTAGCTTGTGCGCTGGTGTCATAAGCTATTGGTAGTTGCGTCATCCTACACAGATCACACAACTTTCAGTATCGAGAAATTGGGAGGGGTACTTGGGCTGCCAATATGTTGGACATAAAGTGCTGTTTAGCTCACATATTGTACACCAATTCTTATCAGGTGCCAAAATAATGACTATGAGATTGGTGATTTAACAGCTCGTTGGTAAAAAAATAAAAACCTAGTTCAGAATTAAATGACTCTAAAATAAAAGCAAATGCGTATGGATTATTCTTCACTTAAACATTGGGTGCACAGTGCTTTGATTATGTTGTTGTAATGCTACAGGATAGTCATAAAAGTATTATGTTCCACCTGGTCTATGTAGTGAAACCGCCTAGTCAAAGACTAGGCGCCTGATACAGCCATTGCTACAACCACACAACTGAAATATAGTGTACTTGACTATTCTGTAGCATAAGTACCAATGTGGAACCACTCTCTTCCTTCCCTAGGGTTACATCTCTTCTTGTCTATCTGTCTATAGGTGCCAGGTCCTGGTACCGTTGTGAGTCTCCGGATACTACTTCTGTGAATTCGACCCCTCTTTATAGGTGCCAATCTACTGTCACCTTCAAACCGTATATCTCCTGCTTTATTATTATCTAAAATATTAAATTTACAATTCTGTTGGCTGTAATAATTATCATGCATTCTATTATATTTCACTGGGGTTCAAGATTTGAAAGCATACAGACCATAATTTGTTGTCTAAATCCCGATCTTGATGAGATTTGTCTCATTTATATTAATATTACCTCTCTTACTGACTGCAATACCACAATGTGCCAAACCTATCAGACCACCTTGGAGGTGACATCAGACCACCCTATAGGTGATATCAGACCACCGTGGAGGTGATATCAGACCACCCTGGAGGTGACATCAGAATGGTGTACTTGTGACACTTACATATGGTTCACACTTTACACGACTCCTTGTGAAGAAAGGTGAATGCGATGTATCGTGCTTTTTCGAACATTTTCTTTGGAAATAGCAAGATAGCTCAGTTGGTTAGTGCAATTATGTCATATGTGCCATGTCTAGGTGGTGTTGCATCAAGAGTAGTGGGTTCAAACCCCACCGTGGGAAGATTGTTGATGATACGCCAGCCCCTCCCGCCCTCACCGGTGTATAATTCACCCAATAATCGCAAAGGTGAATAGAGATGATATCACATTGCTTCACATTTCAAATATGAAGCAATTATGTTAATTAATTGTTGATTTTTAATCGACATACAGAAATACTCTGTTCGGTTCATATTAGTAGGATAAAACTTCGATATAGGCATAATAATATGGAGGTAATATTCCATAATATTTACATTTCTCAGCAAAGCTACAAAACTGCTACATAATGGACATTTCATTAAAAAAAACTTAAAAGAGAGACAAAAATCAAGTTATAGGCCTACATGTTTTTACATTGACTTTGACCGAATCACCTTTTCTGATTGGCCTTACAGTTACTTCTAATACACCTAAAAGAAAATGCTATTATGCACTTCTTTTCGAACTCTTTGGAAGAGAACCTACCTTTTGATGTTCGACATTGCCATGGCTCTATTTCCACAACATTATATGAGCCAGGCCCTCGGCTCTTTTCAATTTCAGCTTCTTTAGTTTTTATCTTTCTTTGTTGCTCAGATAATATCAATTCCTTATGAAAATTATTTTCCTGAAATTAAATTGAACATGGGAATTATCCTACACAATCACACGGACAAGCTAACATTATACGTTATTGTGACGAATAGTTGACACCAAGTCACCTATCCTCAAAAATGGATAAGCATTCTTACAGGAAGAGGCCTGAAGAGGGAGCGTAATATGGAGGGAGAGGCCTGAAGAGGGAGCGTAATATAGAGGGAGAGGCCTGAAGAGGGAGCGTAATACAGAGGGAGAGGCCTGAAGAGGGAGCGTAATATAGAGGGAGAGACCTGAAGAGGGAGCGTAATTTAGAGGGAGAGACCTGAAGAGGGAGCGTAATACGGAAGGAGAGGGGGAGGGAGAAGAGGGAGCGTAATATTCAGGGAGAGGCCTGAAGAGGGAGCGTAATATAATTTTATGACCGCCAACTTCTTATAAATATAATTTAGGGAATCCGGGAAATCCAGGACTGCTAGCAACTGCAGTTTCGAAAAAGAGTGCCGTGAGTGAGGCAACCTAGGCGAGAGACAGGAGATAACTAAACCCAAAACGTCAATTGCAGTCTTCAAACACGAATTTTCAAAACGGCAGTTGAACTCTGTATGCCACTAGAGGTGTCCTCCCACAGGTAAAGCAGGCAGTGGACGATAGCATACCATGTTGAAATATGAAATTTAATGTTTTATACTTATTCAGTAAATCGAAACAGACACTACGGATTTTTGGATACTTACATAGTTACGGTCAAAGTGGGATGAAAAGAATATGTACATGCAGTGGCATTATATGCTTACCAATGCAAGCATTGAGTATAATTAATCAGCAAAAAAAACGGTGCTATTATTTTATCATGACCTAGCAGCCATCCAATTACTGATCCCATTAACATCTTAGAAACAAAACCAGGAAACCAGCCAGAACAATATCTACATGTTGGAGATCTAGAACATGAAAGGTTTCAAAATCTTTAGTTGTACAATTTTTAACTCTTATGTAACATATTTGTCGGTGTTGGTTATACCTTTTATACTCATACTATTAATGATCTTTACTAAAACAATAATTAATATTTTAGGCTCACATTGATCAATGTACATGTGTTGTAAGCATGATGTTTTGAGTTAGCCTGTCTTGGGAAACTTTGTTGTGTGTGGAGACAGGCCAACGGGAGTAGGCAAGCAGCAGAAGGCAGCAGTAGGCAGCAGGAGGCAGCAGCAGGCAGCAGCAGACAGCAGAAGGCAGCAGACAGCAGAAGGCAGCAGTAGGCAGCATTAGGCAGCAGAAGGCAGCAGTAGGCAGCAGAAGGAAGCAGTAGGCAGCAGAAGGCAGCAGTAGGGAGCAGAGGGCAGCAGTAGGCAGCAGAAACAGACTTTGTTTGTTGCTTTCAGCAAAAAAATTACATTCCACTCAGCACTCAGCACTCAGCACATACACAAAACTTAGATAAGCTGCTCAGCAGTGATTGTTTAGCATAAATAAGTGGACCTTACATCTTTGCCACATAACAACACACACATGGCACCCATAAATATACCAGGTAAGAAAACTATTTGTAAAGATGTTTTCCAACAGAAAACATCTTTACAAACAAATGCAAATGCCAACGGTCATGGAAAGGTAGTTGTTTTTACATTCGTTATATTGTAGATGTTACGATGTTATCTGGGCTGTGCACAGAGATTAGCTATGCCATTGCGCACCGGCACCATAACCCTTAGCCTGTCCTGCCAAGCTTTGACAAATGCGGAGTTGCCCCCACAATGAGTCTGGGCCCCCAAAAACTTTGTTTCTGGGGTCCAGACTCGTCATGGGGGCAACTCCACATTTGACAAAGCCCGGCAGGACAGGCTACATAGACATCCTTCACTGACGTTTTTAAATTTCAAGCATCAATAAATATCTTTGGCAATCTTTAAACCTGGAAAGAAAATTTCAAAAATATATACATTTGTGTAATCATTATTATCTTGTACTTCGCAGTGTCAATTACCTTCCAGCCATTACTGTAGTGTTGTAGCTTAGCCTTTGCTGTGATTGGTGGGAGCGTATCATAGGAGGATGGTAAAGAATTATTCGTTGGCGCAAAGTTTGGATGAACACCCGCATTTCTAAATCTTTGCAAATAGAATGACAGCACAATTTGATCAAAATTCATAACAAATCAAAATGCAACACATGACAAGTGGCAACACATGACAAGTGGCAACACATGACAAGTGGCTTACATTTACTCCACCAGTGTAGAATACCATTACCACAAACATCCCTCCGATATACATTATTTACTATTTAAAAACTTGAACTTTACATTTAAGAATCTAAAGATAAATTTGATTAATGCAAATTATATTAACATCACCTGGAATTGACAGAAGGTTTTCACTAACTACGCTGCAAAGTTGCCTGTCTAGATGTACATGTATATAGAATTGTTTATATGGATTTAATGTAGTCGAGAAAATTCTGTACTTTTACTAATCATACTCTTATTAGAAACTCAAAGCATTAAAAGCACCAGTATCGATCTATCGCCATTTCAGTTTTTTGTTAATTTCCAACATTCAGCATTTTGTTAGTATTGTGTTTGTTTGTATTGTTTTAGGCGACAATCCGATAGCAGAGCTAGTCAAGGGAAACCCACCTGGCCTCCAGTATTTTACCAGCTGATCAGAACACAGGAAATAGAGAAACAGAGAAATAGTTTTGACAGCAGCGGGAATCGAATTTAGGACCTCATTATCGAGGTGCTACAATCTTAACCACATGACCTCAGCATCTGCTCAGTGGGCTACTTTAGTGTTGCACTTTAGGGAATTACCACCTCAGTATTAGCATCTTATTTATATTAAATTTGTTTAGTGTGCACATCAATTTGTATGCAACACGGAACAAGCGGAGAACTTTAACATCAAACTATAAGAAATTATAATATTATAACCATATATTGGAAATCCATAGATATACATACACGTTATAGGAGTCATGAAGCTTCAATACTCAAGGCCAAACTTTACTAATAATGGTTAACAAAAATAATTTGTTTAAACCTATAAAACATGTCATCGAATATAGATATTGTAATGGTTTAGGTTGCAGATCTAGACCATTCTCAGATCCAAAGCCATTGCTTAAAAGTGCTTGACTGGTTGTCTATGCACCTGGTTGTCTATGCACCTGGTTGTCTATGCACCTGGTTGTCTATGCACCTGTGATCATATTGTCCTATTAGTAGTACCTGAACCCCTGCCTGATGCTTTAAAGTTAGGGTGGAATCAAGTCATCTCGCAACAGCCAGCCTGTAGCTTTAAAGACAGGTTGGCTGTCACGAGACTCTTCTTTGTTTTCAGTTTTTTGATGCTGTTGTGCTTTTGCTCCCAATTCACTTTGAAGTTTGTATGGTCAGCAGAAGCTAGGTGTGAAATGAAGAGCTCACCTTCACAACAGGATGGACCCAGCTGGTATTCGAACCCAGGACCTTGTGAGCCACGAGCCACTGAGCCATCCTGTCACCGTTGACAATTTACTAAAGGAATATGAGAGCGGCTAAATACGAATATTCAACTTGTGTTTGAAAATAATCAGCCATGTGATCACAACATTCTCTCTACTTAAACTGAGCCGTAAATATAAAAATCAACGGTACCAATATACATTCTAAGGATGCAGCATTGCCATCTGGTATGATGCCTGGTGCAAGTAGGCTTGAAACTTACACCAGGCAAAACAAACGATATGAAAGAACGAATATGAACAAAGGGGTACATATTGCCTCTAAATATTGCACTGTCATAGAACTCTACTCTCAAGGGTAGACAGGGGGTGGTG
>JAOQGN010091668.1:0-12064 GCA_027564295.1 Himantozoum antarcticum
AAAATTATTGTTGTTAAGTTAGCTGTTTTTGTGTGATGATGTCACATAGTCATTATTGTATTACACAGGCAATGCATAATTTTGATTGGCTACTCAAACGTTGCTCAAATGGAAATTTCCAATGATGTTAAGCATTCCCGAAATACTCGGGATCAGGCATTTCGTTAAGCTAACCATCCCGAAATATTCGGGATTAGGACTTAAAGTGTTAAGAAATCTGAGAGCATAAATGTTTAGGTATTTTTTTGCTAGACCCAGCTTTGAATTGGAGCTCCCATATATCAAACATAATTAGAAGCTTAAGACCTATTGCGGGACTATTTTACAGAATTTCTGACTTTCTACCAACTGATATCCTATTAACACTCTATAATTCCTTTGTCAATTCCAAATTTATCTATTGCCTAGAAGTATGAGGAAATGTCCCACACTACAGCATTAATAAAGTCTTTAAATTTCAAAAAGAATCTTCAGAAAAATAAACAAAAGCCTGCCGATTTTCATAGTATCGAATTGTTTCATAAAAACAAAATATATAGAATAGATACCCTTCACCAAATCAAAATGTTGATCAAATCACACTCAGCATTTCGCACTCTAGATCATTTACTTCCTCCTATTTATACTAGACAATCACAAATCAATCCCCCCCCCCACTTCCTCTATTCAAATCAGCCGCTGGTCAAAGAACTTTAGTATACCAGGAACCAGCACTGTGTAATCAACCACCTAAAGACTTGAGAACAGTATCTTCCGCCGGAAGATACTGCCTCCCTTCAGCTGGCGGATCAGGATGTGCCAGCAAGGACCAGGCCTCGAGGCTGGCTCAGTTTCTAACGGAGTATTGTTCTGTGTTCGGCATTGGGGATAACGATATGGAGCAGACCACATTGGTAAGCCACAGCTTCCCCCGTGGAATGAGCACCTGCCCCATCAAGGAACCGTCTCACCATCTGGGACCCCAGGAGGTTGATGTCAACCACCCGATCAATTGCAATGTCAACTACCCCCTCCCAACACTTGTCCCAATATGTGCAGGTGATGAAGGAATGCCTGGAACAAGTGCATGAGGCCCTGTGGCAACAACAAGGCGAGACTATACAAGAGCACTATGAGAAACCTATGCTGGTTTGTTAAGAGAAACTGGGTACTATTGGGGAACCGACGTCAGAGAAAGTGGACCAACCCTAAGTTGAAGTCCAAGTTCATAGGGCCATGTGAGGTGGTGGAGTGCTATCCAAGTCATACCTACCACATTGAGAGTGAAGGACAGACCTCTTCGCAGAATGAGAGGCGACTCAAGGTATATAGGGCATGTCCTCGATTGCGGGACAAGCAATGTGGTGGAAAGTAAGGAGGAGACCAAACATGAAGGCGGCCCTAAATACCAAACATGAAGGCGGCACTAGAGCCCACCCTACCATTTGAGATGCCCGTGGACAGAGCCAGAACTGCCACCATGGCCTCTTCCTGAGATTCTTCCACTCCTAGTAGTTATCTCCCCTACTAAGATGAGAGCTCCCTATCCTGAACCATATTCTGTTCCATCTATGTCAGAAGTGCCTTTGGAATCAGGACGACCGTGGCCCTTATCAGCATGCACATCACTTAGACTTGCCACACTACTAGAGGTACGGATCACTTCTGGCACACACAGACCCAGAAGGAATGATAGGATGCCAGCCCGATATCCAGATGAAGATCACCCTCTGGTCGCAGTTGTGAGGATCCCCAATATGTCTGTGGATACCCTTGGAACCCCAGAGCAGCTCTACCACTAGAGTGTACAGGAAGCATTCCTGGCTAGAAGAAAGCAGGGTTTGAAAAAGCAATATAAGGGAGCACTTCACAGTCCTCTGCCTTTAAACCTTCAGCCAGCACAGAGAGTAGAGGTGCCAGATGAAGCTCTGTCTCTCTCTGGTCACCGAGTCATACACAGGATGTTAGCAGACATGTTGGCTTTGCAAGCTGAGGGTTGACCTCCTGAACCAATAGCCACTGAGGCTGAGGTAAAATAAGAGTTTCTCCAAGCCCTAGGCCAAATAGAAGCACTGAGTCAAGGGGATATGATGGCCTCTGTCTCTCACACTCCACCTGATGGTGAGAGCACCCTATGCTGTTGAGAAGACACTTCCGAGCCCCAAGATTCTACATCCACATCCTCCTCAACTTCAAAAGCAGTTGAGACCATGCCAACCATAGCCACTGGGAGTAGGAGTAGAAACCCTGTCACTGTCAGGCTCGTCAGATTGAGATGAGCCGGATGCAGGTCAGGAAGATGGTGTCTTCTCTACATGGTAGGGGACATGTGTATTGGCCATAGGAGAGAGGGAACAAAGATATGGAGCTGAGGCCTCGGCTTCCACAGAAGATGGTGGAGAACTGGAACTACCAGTGGTGGTGGAGAGTCGCACCCATACTCGGCAAGGTGAGGCTGCCGAGACTCTCATCACTGTTTTCAACGGAGCAGGAAGAGAAGGGAAGATGAAACTACCCCTCAATGCAATTTGGCCAAAAGTCGCCTTGAAAGAGAGGCCGCCTCCATACTGGCACCAACTGTCCATGATGGAGCCCCAGGAGGCAGTGAACTTTGTGGACATCGAGGAGACAAGTGTCCCTAGGAATGGTGACACTCCAGTAATACCTGAGTTGCAGCTGAGACTGCATGCTGCCCACCTGATTTGGCTGGCTACACAACCTCCTTTCAAGTCCAAGAGAACCCCATGGAGAGGTGGGTGATGGAGGTGACCTGGCAGTTGAAGAAGAGTACAATCTCGGGATCTCATAAGGATGGAGGTGCACTGTGCTGGACACAGATGGGAAAGAGGAGGATCAATATGCACATTAAACAACACTTTTGTAAACTACTTTTGTTGTTGCCAATACCAACATGCCAATGGGGATCAACTCGTGGTGCATCAAAAATGCCATTGTATTGTGCGATACCAAGGAGGCCCAAAGATGACATATGAAGTTGACGAGGCCTCTTACGCCAGTTTTGTAAAGGATTTGAACTGGAAGGATCCACCAGCCGTTCTGGTACCCATGGCAGAGAGGGAATTGAAGGAGATAGAAGATCAAGCAATGGTTCCCTGTAAGCACGCTTTTATGTACAGCGCTTTAGCTGTTTTAAGTGGCAAAATAAAGTATATAGTATAAGCAAACCTCTTGGATGCCCCCTGGGTGGCTTCTCTGTCCCGAGATGCTTCTCCCTTGGCAGCACCACCATCTTCAGAAACTGTTCCATCTCCGAGAGCCATGAAGAGGTTGAAGG
The DNA here is from genome assembly GCA_027564295.1 of Himantozoum antarcticum. NCBI lineage: Eukaryota > Metazoa > Bryozoa > Gymnolaemata > Cheilostomatida > Bugulidae > Himantozoum > Himantozoum antarcticum. The sequence goes on from JAOQGN010091668.1 coordinate 3,275, forward strand.
ATTGGAGAAGGATGCTCGCTAAGACCTTGTCTCCCATCCAGTGCAGGTGGTCACCACAAAGGACCCCACTCCATCCTTAGATGGTGCTGGGAGTCTGGAAGGACTTTCTGTACCAGAGCATAGCAACCGTTCGAGTCACAGGAGTCGAGTCCGAGGAATGGCTGAAGGGGCTCCCCGGAGAGCCAGAACACCACCGGGCTGTCCAACTCAGATCATAACACCCACCCCCTCTAGGCCCCTTCCATCTCTGCCCCAAACCCGGGGAAAGGTTGGATGGAAGTCATGATACCTTGCTGGTGTCTGCCCAGAGGCAACAAGCCCACAAGCTAGAAATACAGGCAGAGGTCCGGTTGGATGAAGTTGTAAGATTGGGATAGGGAGCCGATTGCCAATATGAACCAGCCAAGGAAAATCAGGATGAAGTACTCAGGATGCAACAGATGGCTGAACAGCTGGCTCAATCAGGAGGATGACAACTGTAGGAGGATCATTAGACTGAACAGTGGACATTAGCAGCAAGGTTATCGCTCCTAAAGGGGGAGGTGTGCGGAGGTTCTGCCACTGCACCTCCTATACCCTAATTAGAACTAAACTATTTTATATATATATATACTACTTCTTACACAGCATCTTATAATTACTCAGCTACTTACAAAGAAGCAAAGGTGACAATCATACCAGTCAATACTACCAGGATCACCAATCGGCTAGTTGCCATGCCTGTTTAACATTATATACCAACTCAATGACACTCACCTTAGGGTGGCCAATTGGGCCTCCCTAGCTGCATTAACTCAGATGTAATTACTTGTCATTATGTTGCAGTTTGGCAACCTGTGCAGCAGAGCTCACTGTTCACTCAGTAACTCCCCTGTATTATCTTCATGTTACTCAGCCGAGATTGTACTGTCTCATGTGAGGGTGTCTGAGATCTCGGTCATTGTGAGATTAACCAACCAGCATCAATTCACCTACTGCCGAGATTTATTGTATCTCGACCTGTGACTGTCAAGCTATTATCATGAACTTGTTACACCGAGATTGCATAGGACATGCCCTTCTTTGTGTTTCATATTTAAATGGCGAGCTTAGGTCAGCGCTGGAAGTTGTGAGCTTGCCTTGGTACAGTGCGTAGGCATGGAGTATTGTTCTATTATTTTCACCTTGCTAGTGACCAACTTTTTAGTTTGTCATAAATAATAAATTGTTACGACATGAATTTGCCATATCTCTGCATAGTGTTTTGACATCTGAACAATCTTTAGGTTTGTTGTTCTAGACAACTTGATCATTTGGAGCTTTTGTCAACAGCATAGCAGTGGACCTGTACAGTTGTGGGCAGCTACTAGCTTCAAGACATGTTAACCAATACAACTGGCTAGACTACAGCTCCAAAACAGCAGATGCTCAGTGCGGGGGTACTGGGTAATTCTGCTACATTATCAATATATGCAGCCTCGCTTGCAATCACATTCTCCCTGGTCATAATAGATAATGGACTAAGAGTTATTGCACAAAATTATTCACACCTTAAAATAAGAGAGGTTCCTCCTTTTTTCAGTTCGCACTGCAGTTGAGAATTTGTTAGAGTGATTTGCCAGATGTTGCAAGACAGATTCTGCTGAGAAATAATAATAACGTGACAAGGGTTTCAAGGCAACGCTCAGTCAAATAACACATGCTAGTAAACATAACAAACAAGAGATTACAAACCTTCTAGAGTTGGGGAAGACAGTGATAACATGCATTTTGTTCCTTATCATTAAATTAAATATAGGCAAATAGACTGGGGTAATTGATATTCACAACTTTCCTAAAATCAGGATTGAATTTAATACATTTGTCAAGTTGTCAAGATCTATCGTGTTCTCAGGCCATCTAACAGCTGTCTTGAAATAGCTCTCAATTCCATATTTTTCATCGTAAATATTTTGAAAATCATTGCATTACAAAAGCATTATATTGTACTCCGTACTATTCCAAGAAGCAGATAGTAGCTCAACATCTCTGTTATACAGCCACATGCAATAGACAAAGTAACCTTTGTTTATGTTACATCTTTACTAATGTTCTTAATACATCTAAGCTTCTTATCTCTTCTTTAGGAAACTTTAAAGTTACCAATGCCAATAAAGCTAAGAACAATTCTGAATATTGATCAGAGATTAGTATTAAATAGTATGTGAATTGAACTTTTAGTCAGCTGGCTAATATGCTATTCACACTTTCAAACTTTGAACCACCTAGCTGCAAACGTTTTGTGAAAATAATGGTGATATGAGCTGCAAGCGGTGTAATAATCCATAGCACTCTAATAATGATTTGCGGTATGTCTAGTTCTCTGTGTTGTTGGAACTTCACCATGACATCCCATACGTTCAATATCCAGTCAATAAAGGCATTGACTATTGCCAAAAGTTAAGAATAATACTTTATAAATATTTAAATTTGCATGTAACATATGCACGTATCATATTTATTATTTATATAAGCGCAACTGTAATATAACTACATGTACTGCAGATAAGAAATATATCAGATTCTTAATGGCTATTGTTAACAAATGGCTATGAATTGGCTATAAAAAGGCACAATCTAATTGGAGAGTTTATAACATTATTGAAATGATGACAATATATATGTATTTCAAATGCGCAATGATCTGAACCACCATAATTATTCTCAAGAATTTTAACATTGTGGATAGCACAATATGATAGGATGTACAACAACCAATCACAATACTTAAATGCAAAATGACTTGGATTTCACTTGAAAACTAGAGATTCTTGGCTCGTTGACAATTTTCCTTCCTGCATATCAGCAGACAAACAATGTCATTATGTAGTGTGCATTCCTCATCCAGCCATAGGTGCTGGAACTGGTCACTGAAAGCAATAAAAGTATCTCTATTAATTGCATTAGTACTACTATAAATGTATTATATTAGTATGAGTTGAAAAATATATACCTCATTCTATATTATAGCAACAGATGATAATCACTTGCAATACTTGGAGAAGAACAAAAAAAAACTTGAAAAATTGAGTTGAAATAGAAAATATATAAACGTAAAGATAAAAAATATAAAGACAAGGATATTATATTTTGCCCTCCTAAATGCTGAACTGAGAAATCAAAAACTTGTTTTAGTATCTGGCATGCACAGGGGTGTCAAAATATCCTTGTTTTCTCTCAGTTTTAGTACCATGGTAAGTATTGTACTTTTTATGCAAAGAGTTTTTTATATTGGCTATATTACCAAGATCTTGGATCCGTATAAACAATATACTTGATATGATATTATTGTGAACACAGATTTGTATCATAATGGTTTAAGAGCTGCGCTTGCTGGAACTCTGTGGGCATTAGAAGTACTTAGGTAATTTGCAAATCCAAATTGTGATTATATGAGATGTTGTTAGAGTGGTCAGCTCAATACAGCACTGCTATCAGTACAATGTGCTCATTATGGTGCCATCCAAGTTGTGATTATATGAGATGCTGTTAGAGTGGTCAGCTCAATACCGCACTGCTATCAGTACAATGAGCTCATTATGGTGCCATCCAAGCCAATAATAATGATGTCCAAGGTATGATATAATAGGCACTACTGATTCTCCAGGCTGCTGAATACGAAATAACACTGAAGCCTTCAGTGTACTACCGAAGGTTTTGAAAGTTAACGAAAACATAGCAATAATGATATGCAAGTGATTGTGTGTCTACCTAATGATCAAGCACCATATAACAATGAAATAAATGCATATCTATATGGATTGTCATTATTTGTCAAAGTATTCAATATGTCTCTTTGCTTTAGGTTATTGATATTGTAATGGAATCGCCCTCTCCCTCGGATTAACCTACGTGTACAAACTATATATATTACCCAAATTATTACTCCTATTAGGCTGCCCCAACTATTATCACCCAGTACTATAATAGTACCCGGATTACTATTACTCACTTGGATTACTGCTCAATGATTATTATCCAGTACCTTTGGCAGACGCTACGTCTCACAAAACTTAACAAGTTACGCAAAATGTTTTATTAAAGTAGCGGTTTAGCTGTCTCCCTCCCATCTATAGTTTTAAAGTTTCAAAACACTTTCCTTGTATCGTGTATGGCTCCAGTGTTGCAATGTTTGCCAGCGCCACCTAAAGACAACACCTGTTGCCTGCGTAACCTACTGTTTACCCATTATATCTTATGTTACAGCAGTCACGTGTTGTGTGCATGGCCATCCTTTTTCTGCTTTTGTTTTAAAGCTAATGTGTATATATTGTCATATAAAAAATTATAATAATTATGTCACTACTTCACCGTCGCTATCTCCCTTTCCATTTACATTGAGTCACTTTTTCTATAGCAGGTAAGTTTTCTTTCATAACGTGACACAATTCACCTATTTAGTGGGTGAATTAAACAAAAGTTTAAAATGTCATATTTTCATACTGCTGTTATTCTCTTGTTGGCCCAATTTCTAGTTTTAACCAATTAAAATTTTGTCACATGGTTGCTTAGTCACTGTGCACTATCATCACCCACTGTTGCATAACATCAACCTTTGTTCTGTAGTCTGAGACATTACCCCTTAGAGGTTATTTCAGCATTAAAATACTTTTTGAGCTATGCCTAGCTACATAGCCTAATTTCTAGCTACACAAGTGTGTGGGAAGTTGAATAGCTGGCAAGTCAAATTTACACACCCGGCTAGTAACAGTCTATGTAGTCACTGAAGCTAAATAATTAGCAGCTTCTGTCAAAATATACATTAAACCCAATGACACACTACATCAGTTCTTCAGCCGTGGCTGCTAGCTAGAAAGATTGATAAGGTCTACAACATGATTGTCTCCTATTTCGGCTAAAACATCATATTATGCTGTAGATAACGACATAGTTTAGGTATATGTGCAAACAACTGACTTTGTGGTGAAACTACACAAGTCATATTTTTACATACATTTATACTACACATATTGTTACTGAACTATACGCATGTGGCATTTATCATTTATCATGCATTTACACTACATAATTTTGTAAACACTACATTTGACAGAGCAGAGGTTTATTTTCTTGCCATTTGCTTTTGCACAGTTTTTCTTGGTTATGCATCCTGCTCTTGACCAACCCTATATCCACAATATGGGATTGACATTCATAACGAGGCCCCATTTTAGCTTAACCAGGATCCAACGGGCACATCTTGTCATAATCTAATATTTCTGCATTTTTCTGAATTATTCTGCCTGGTTACTGTTTCTGCATAAAGAGCAGATGAGGGCTAAATATTATAAGGTTTCATTTCCGCTCTTTGTTTGAGATTCATATAAATACCCCAGCAACCCCAATGACCAGACACAGCCATCCAGTTATTCAGCTACACAGCTACACTGCTATATCATGCTGCACAATCTCACACCATACTACGACCTTTTATCCAGTACCTTTGGCAGACGCTTCATCTCACACAACTTAACAACTTAAAAATGCTTTATTAATGTAGCTGTTTAGCTGTCTCCCTCCCATCTATAGTTGTAAAATTTCAAAACATGTATTATTATTTGTGTAGAAAAAACTAATAACTTGAAAATAGCAAAGTATATAATTGTGGTCACCTGAATGATGCGCTCTCTATGAAGGTATCCATGCAGTCCATGTTCTAGTCCACTCTTACATCTTGTATAACTATGTCATCATTAATCTGACACTTATCTTTTCACGATCTCTGTATGTCCTCACTTGTAATTTTCTTACACGGATACTGTAGGTTTAATCTAACTTACTCTAATTTGTTTGCAGTTTTCATAACTCACTTGCACGGGGTAAGTAATATTTGAATCTTGTTACAATGAACATTAGTTTCATATTTTCTCTATTTTCTTAAGCTGCCAACCATTGTCAATATCTCAGAAAACGGATACACTCACCTGTCCAGAACCCAAATCCACACCCAACTGAAATAATTAGCACTTAATAGACAATTAAATAAGATCCATAATTGATAATCGGTGTATTTTTATAATACTTTAATTGGCTTGATTAACCGCAACGATGTTTTTTACTATACTTGTTTGAAATTAATAAATTATCTGTAATGTCAAGCCAACTCCACCAAATACTCTTTCCTCGCACTGATGCATAACCATGGTGTTGATTAAACTTAGGATCGCTAGAAATTCCCTAAATTGGCTGCGAAAATTTAAGAATTTAAAATTAAATTAAATTTAAATTTAAAATTTGAGAAAATTTATATTATTAACTGACTTGCATTAATTTACATTATTCCAAACATATAAGCAGAGTTACAACAGGCAATTTGTTTCACAGACAGTTGGATGCATAATTATGTTTGAAGGTTTTCAACATATATGTATGTGACAGATTTGCACACATTATCTGAATATATCTAATAATATGAATATATCTGAGAGAATAGATGTTTTACATGTTTTAAACACTGTGATCTGCTAAGCATACAAGGAGCAAAATAATGATAGCAGATATAGCCATTTCCAGAATTGTGCGCCCAAAGAAATTTTGATGGGAGAAAGCATAGCAAGTGGTCCTAGGAATTATATATTTACGTTTGAAGAGTGTATCAGATTGCAGCTTACACAATGCAGATAATTTGCCTGAGATCTAATGCTAAATATGGAGAAGAGTTTTAGCATTCATTGATTTGAAGTACCACTTGGCGCCTATTGGCTAACACGTGTTGTCAGTCCCAGATAAGACATCAAAAGTCTTCAAGTAAATGAGCCGGAGCATAGAAGCTCAGTTATGCAAATGTATATCTGGAAGGAAATATCATGTAATGGCTACTTAACTATTGGCAATGTGCACCTAGTAATAAATTTGTATAAAAGAAGTCAAATTTTCTCATATAATTATTCACACAAAGCATCAACCAGAAGACAGAGCAATGAAGTTCACTCTCGCAATGCTAATGCTTATGGTAAGTTGTTTTTCTTTTATTAAAACATTAATCAAAAGTATAACATAGCATCAATGAAATACGCATAAAATACCAGATATATTGAAGTTCAGAAAATAGAAATTACAGAATATTTAACACTACAATATTCAAGTTATGATACACCTTAGCATTTTAGGGATATCACACATCATGACAGTTTCAATTTATTTTATGTGTGACACGCATATATTTTATATATTTTATATTTGCCTTACCATTGTAATAAACTAATCATCTACAATTTATCATTAATTTAAGAGCATGATGAAAATGAAAATGCATATGAAGAGTACATATAAAAATGAACACAATCTTCCAAGCAGTATTAGGGCAAGCTGATCAGCAACTTAAAAATGATAAATTGCTCAAATTTAGTGGTAAAATATTTTAACATAAATTATTCTATGGTAGCTATAATTACCAAGCTGTTAAATATATTCTGTTATTATGCTATACACCATAATTAACCAATAATTATTACTATGATTAAATATTTTGTAAAAAAATATAACAATTCATGTTTTCTAAATATTTATTAGAAATAGGTTATCTCAACATCAAATTTTGATTTAGCTGCATCTGCATTATGATAATATAGTCAGCACCCGCCTCAAAGACAATTTTTAGTTGGTGCTCACACAGTAAAGAGACGAAAGTAATTTTTACTGATGCTTCTGCCAAATTTGTATGATATATATTTTTATTGCAAATGATGTAATATTCACTTTATCTATATTTTATTGCAACCAATTGTTTTATGTAATACTGTAACCAATTCTGTATTTTAACAATGGAGATTAAATAATTACAAAATAGATGATATACATCAAGTTACTATATACTTAACCATTTTCATTTGCATAAAATTTAACACTGCCAATAATGTACATGCACATAGTTATGTTTTATCTAGATGTAAAGCATTAGAGAGATCAGCAGTATATAATACGTTCACATTATTTTGCTCTTCATGTTTGAAATATATATTGTCTTCTCTTTATAGGTAATTGTCATTGTAATTGTCGGTACAAGTCATGGTCAACGCACCTCCCCACGAGCAGGTAGTGACCTTGATTGTAAAGTGGTGAATGGGACAGGAATTTGTTCAGATTTGCGGAAACTACCAAGAGGGACATTCAGGTACACTAACATTATATTAACATAAACAGAGAGATGGCAAAGCAAGTTTCCTTTTTGAATCCATATTCTATCTACTTACCGCTTAATTGCTGGACATTTGAGCCTTAAAGGACGTCATATTTAAATAATACAGTTTGCTAAATTACTTCAGGAACTATCCAATACTGAGTAAATGTTTGATAAGATTTTAGCAGATATGAAATCACCTTAAAGCTGATTTTTGACCTTTATTCCACTTCATCAGCATTTGTTAAGATCGTCTTTCTTCTACTGTTTGTATGATGTTGCACCCACAAGACATAAGTGTATATATAAGAAAAAGTGCTTAGAAAAAAACTATGATTTCATCACACGTCATGCAAGTAACAACCAATAGGGCACTATTTTTACTTAGCAACTGAAGAATTGTAGAATTGCAAAATGAAAGTCAGCATAATTATTCAAGTAGCATATCGGCTAGCTAACTGCAGGCATTAGACATTGCAGAGACTAGTATATAGATGTTAGACATTGCAGAGACTAGTATATATATGTAGATGTTAGACATTGCATAGACTAGTATATAGATGTTAGACATTGCAGAGACTAGTATATAGATGTTAGACATTGCAGAGACTAGTATATAGATGTTAGACATTGCAGAGACTAGTATATAGATG
>JAOQGN010091779.1:0-12062 GCA_027564295.1 Himantozoum antarcticum
GGGTGACCACTTACTTCAGTAAATCCCTTTGCTCCCACGAACGGAACTACTGTGTCAATCGACGTGAGCTGTTAGCAGTTTGCAAAATCGACAACATGCTTTAGGCCCTACCTGTATGGTCGCTAATTAAGACTATGAGCTGACCATGCCGTCCTGATCTGACTTTTTCGCAAGACAGAACCCTATCATCAGGCAGCATTACCGGATAATCTAACCCGATAATTAGGTTAGAGCTCCTAGCTGAATTCAAGTTCAAGAATTAACTCCAGCACAGGGTTAAACACGGAAATGCTGAAGGGCTTTCCTGGCAGGGTGTATATTGCAAACAATGCAATCGGATGCAGCTGTTTATGGGAGGGCCAACGCGTCTCCAGGTGCAGGCTGAGCTAGATACAACTGCGCAAATGTGTTGTTTTGATAATCAGCCTGGCACATGGACAGTTGCTGATACAGGCTCACAAACTGATACAGGTTCCAACATGTCTGTTGCCCAGTCGTGCATATGACTGGACAGGATGTCAATCACACTGTGGTAACGAGAACAGTACCTTCCAGACCAGGTCGACATGGATCATTGTATGATGAGTGTGTCTTATCTGTGGCGGATGGAGCTCATGGGTTGGTGTCACTGGGTGGCAAACAGAGTCAGAGTCATGAACCGTCTCCAGTCGTAGCCATGAACCACCAAGGAAAGTCTACAGATAGAGAATCTTCATCCGTAACTGATCTGCCTTTCTTTAGAGATTACACAAAGAGAAGACAATCTACCATTAGCAATGAAGTGTCTGATCTGTTAAACTTGCAGAAGAGCAATGGAGACCTGTCTCTTGTCTAACAGTTTGTTGAGACGAACACAGAGATTGACTGAACTACTATGTCATCGGGTGGTGTCAACCTCCGTCGATTGAGTAACTCGCAGTCGCTAATGCAAATCAGAGATGATGGAGTGCTCACAGTCCGGATTGGTAAAACGGGTAGTAGAAGAGTCCGGAGCGTAGCAATGTGTCTGAAATCACTTAGACGGAAACTAGTGTGGGACCATCACACCATGGCTCTTTCTGGTTCTATGTGCACCTTGAAGGGATTAGGGCTTGACTGGTTTTGGCTAGGCATGACGCGCTACGTCCATCATAAATCAGATCCTGCAAAACTTGTCAACTATCTGAAAAGAGTGGACATCAGTGCGTGGCCATCTCTAAGTTGGTCACCCATGGCAACAAGTCCCTATTGATTTAGTCAGCACAATGCCCACAACCAAGTCTGGCAATAAGTGGATTCTTGTGCTTACCGACCACTTTACCAGATGGCAGGATGCTCTTGCCATTCATGATGCCACAGCATCTGTAGTTACCCATGCTTTGGGTAAGCATGTGTCCTGTTACTTTGGTCTCGCTGAGTGTTTGTACTCAGATAGAGGGTCTCAGCTCAAATCTGATTTGATCCAGGAACTGTGTGACCTCTGGGGCTCGAGAAGACCTGCACCACTCCGTACCATCTACAGAGTAATGGGATGGTGGAACGGGGTAACAGAACATTGGCTGACTCACTTAGATGTTTGTTAAAGCAAAGTGAGCGAGGACATATTGCTGCCTCAAATGATGAGACCATTTAGAGTGATGCCAAATTCTACTACAGACAAGAGTGCAAAAATTTCTAATGATTGGAAGGCAATGTCAACTCCCTGATATGCTTGTCTATGGTGCGAGTATAACTCCAATGGAATCCCACACTGAGTACGTCACCAAACTTCTAGCATCGACTTTTTGAAGCACATTAGCTGTTGAGGGACAACAAAAAGCTTCTATACCTTCTAATCAGGAAGGTAATTGGCATGTATGACATTGGAGATGAGGTATTGTTAGATAGCCATTGACAAAGTAAAGATGCGAATCCCAAGCTGGAACCATTATTTGTAGGGCCTTTCAAAGCACTTGCAATCTGTCCAAACTATACCAATGGACTGGCACAATGCAGGTCGATTGTTAATGAGTCGAGGCTCCAATATTATCATCGACCTATGACAGTCAGTAAATGCCCAGTTGAACAAACTGTCGTAGCGCCTTGGTTGGGGAATACATTTAACCCGGTTGGTAAGGATGCAACTAAACTTTCAACTGGATGCCGACCCCTTTATCCTAGGAAATGTAAACCTATCAAGATATCCCTCATACCTAATGCTGATAGGCTTCCTGCCCCCAAGGCAAATGCTGATAGAGGTGGGGTGCATCGTCGATGTGTACAGATGAAAATACCTACTAAAATACCACTAGCACTGACGTTAGTAACGGTATTGTAGAGAAAAGTAATCTCAAGCGTCGATGAGGGGTCAGTAAGCAATGACGTGGTAAGGCAACTGGTCAGAAACCATCTGTTCCAGGAGTAGCTAGTAAACCCATTGTCGATGCTGAAACCAATCTCACGGTGGAGAGCCAAAGCAGCGTAGGATGGCTCCAGCATGGTATGGAAACCCTGTTTCATACTAGAATTATATCATGGCGATTGATTTTTATGTAAAGTGTATGTCTTATTAATTTCCCGGAATTGATTTAGAAAGTGCATCTTTTTTCCTGACCATTACTACTCTGGAACAGGAAGTATGTTAATGTCATTTCATACACATAGACATAGTCATTCACTGATAAGGAGCTATTGTGGTTACTGCGTGTGGTTGTTTCGTAGTACCAAAAGTTAGCCCAGGTGAATTTAGAAATCAATCTCTACATCCTACATCGTACTAGCATTTGATCATGTGACCAGTCACTAGGTAATTAAGCTGAGCGATCATGTGATCATGAAGGAATGTTGTGAATAGTAGGTGTCGTGTTAAGTTACCCTTAATAAACGGTTTCTTACGCCATTTGCAATCACGCAACCTAATGCTTAGTTTATTACTAAAATTGTGGTGATTCATTGACCGATTGCAGAGCGGCTATCATCAGTGCTATTCCTCATCTCAGTGACTAGGCTTGCTTGGCTTTATAATATAGCTGGAATGCATGTCTAGTATAAATCATTGTGTAGTGCACTCTAATGTTATTACTACTCTGAACTTCATGAACACTGAGGACACTATTACTACGATGGTTTACCAAAGGAAGACTACTGGAGCTGTAGGAGCACCAACTACTAACTGGGCAGATGCTATGGAAGTAGATGACCTAGAGCTACTCCATGGTGATTCGGATGAGCTAGACGAATGTCTACTGGATGTAAATGGAGGCGAGGTGGCAATACCGCTGGGAACCAGTCAAAACTTGGAACAACCACATCTGTACCAGAGGCTGACACTGAAGTAGAATCTGCTCAAGTCACCAAGACAAGGTCTGGAACACATGAGACTAACGAACACGTAGGTTTCGCTCTGGATGCAGATAAAGCTGTCATTAGGGAAGTCAATACTCTGCTAGCTACACCTGGTGTATGTGGGTTATGTTCTTTTTGTTTGGACAAACCTACCCGACTGTTTTTGCTTAAAGAGGGTCACTTCTTTCTCAGGTACTGTGGTGCGGGTTTGGCCAAAATAATAAATACTTAGTAACGTGTCATATTAGGATTCAGTTTAGGAGGGAGCATCGTGTAACTTATTGTGTGTCAGCTTCAGAGTTTGACCACTTTAAAGCACATGTCGTTCTTCCGTTGATACTATGCTTGATGGTTTGAGGAATAATCATGGTGGATGGGTCCTGGGAAGCTTGTACCGTACCCCTTCAGTTGCCTTGCCTAACAGAATCTCCCGTTCACCCTCCGGTTCTTCATCATATCGTACCCCCAGGGCCAATCATACTTCTAGCACTGGAAATTGACCTCATTCCATTCCCAGTTTGTGTGATCCCCGTATACTGGAGGAACTCGAAATAATTCGGAAAGATAATGCAGATTTGTTGGGTTCACTAGGTGGAGCCAATGAGCAAATTTATAGCTTATCCCAAGCTGTTCAAGGATTGAGGGATCACAAAGTTGCAGTTGAGAACTGTCTGGTGGTGGTAATATTCCAGTTACGTGGTCCCAAGATATCATAACCCTGGAGTAGTTATTTTGGAAGCTGGATCCTAACTTCCAAACGGTGCAGGATATGTTATGGAGGCACATTCTTGCAGCTTGATGGTGTAGACCACTGCCTGATTTCCAGCTGCACTAGTGAAGATGCCTGCATCCAGATTAGCATAGGAGGATGATTTCACAGATGGTAGGAGCACCTTATATGCTAGCAGCAGATGTACTATGCAGATGTACCCTACATATGTACTATACAGTTGTGGACAGCTGCCTTCTCTTTTCTAGCCAAGATCTATCAAGTAATCCATGGGCAGAGAATATATGGACATGTCACAATTCTAGTGGCATTGCAATAGACATTATATAATTATCCACCTCACTTTACTTACATGTAACTACATTGCAATCCATTCCATATTTATATATGAACACTTTAACATTACTGGCTTAATCCTTTAATTGACCATAGCTGTCATTGCTAGTAATGTTGTCATAAGTCAGTACGCTTCAGTTCTTGTGTTCCTGCTGAAGAAGCTAGATGCTTAATTTGACTCTCAGCATTGTACGACTTCTTCACCTGTCTTCCTCCATTGGTGTGCTCTCCAAGGGGATAATAAACTTACCACCTAGTTTGGCCCTGCCAGAGAAGTCTTGTTTTCTTGTCTTGCCGTTAATGCTACAGCAAGACATTATTGCTATAAGTGATAACTACAAACAGTGAGACAAATAAATGATCTTTGCAACCAAATAACACCTACAGCGAAGTCTATTTCAATAATACAGCCAATCTATATATTTAAAAATTGAATTGCTGTTTCTCTTATAGCAGATCACAACTTGACAGTCACAGTTTTCAATAACCAATCAAGTACATTAACGTGTCGAGTTCTGGAATACCATAATAAAGCTCAGAAAATTATAAAGTGTGCTAGTGACTGTTGTGAGTGATTGCTTTCAGATATTAACACGCGTATCTCATATTACTAAACAATATAAGATAGCGCGAAAGTCTGGATAGTGTCAAAAGCGTCGTTTTTCCATCCCAAGTAACTTAATACTATCACCTCTTAATAGTGTTTCGCCTTCAATAGCATAGGAGCTGCCATTGATACCAGTGAGAGGTCATCACTAGTGCCTAAAAGATTCACACGAAATATGTAAGCATAATCTGATATTAGCCGTGTACTGTGAACACTATATACTATCAAATGCTAGAGTTGCGAACAATTAAATCATGTACACTGTTTGTGTGGACCTGATTGCCATTGTAGTAGATTCTTGAAATTTGGTCATCACATATATTAGCATTGAGTGTTTGTTTGTTATAGTGGGACGAACTGGATATTTATCTCGGTCTCTACTCAATCTTATTGGGAAATATATTGAAATTTTGAATATGCTGCAAACTCTAAACGTACATGTAGGTTATTATATAATACGTACCCTTTCTAAAGCCCGACAAGTTTTTTGAAACTCGTGTGCCTATCTGTATGACCAGTGTCTGAATAGTAGGAGGGTATCACATAATTATAAAGTTACAAGGTGTATTTATAGCACTGTTAGCTCATACTTTTTTGTCAACATAATTATAATACTGACCTTTCTTGTTACTCTAGATGTTTTAAATTGTTATGTCGTAGTTCTGTTGATGTAGTTTAGCATGTTTAAGGCAGCACTTCCAACCGCCAGAGCTCCTGTTACAAGTGTATTTACATTGGGTATATTAACTTCCTCTTGCACATGCTGTTCCTCTAACCTTTCAACTTGAAGAGTTGGCTGTTGTAAAATGTAAAACATTATAATTAAATGCTCTGTAAGATGTTGGAGATTACTTATAGTTAATCCGTTTTAGGCAGCTGATAATATTTACACTACATCTATAAATTATGACATTTTGACAGAAATCTCTGCAAGCCTGCAGCTTAAACAATTAATACAAGTCAACTTCAAAGTCAATTAATACAAGTCAACTTCAAAGTCATTGATATAACATATAAATATGTATGACCAACATAATAACACTGTCTTTTTAGAGTGATCAACATGTAGCACCATAGACGATAGAACATTGGGGAACCATAAACCATAAGCTTATCTAAGGCATAAACATCAACATAAACATACTTAACTTAACATAAACCATAAGGCCATAAAATGTTAGAGCACCATATCACCATAAGACACTTGGGCCATCCTGTGACTATAAGGCATTGGAGCACCGCAGCACCATAAGACAATGGAGCAACATAACACCATAAGACTTTGAAGCACCATAGCATCGTAAGACACTGGAGCAACGTATATCACTGTGTGCTATGTTATGCATTGTCTGCCATAGTATAGCATGCGGTTGCTAGATTATGAATGATAATGTGGCAACTGTACGCTATATTGTAATGGAATCCGCTCTCTCTGGAGTACCTACATATTTTATATACACTATTGCCATCACACGGATCATCTTACCCGATGTTATGCTACGAGGATGTTATACTGCTCGTCATGTTACTAGTACTAACTATGCTACCAGCTAGTACTACTACTACTAGTACTACTAGTACTAACTATGCTACCAGCTAGTACTACTACTACTACTACTACTACTACTACTACTACTAGTACTAACTATGCTACCAGCTAGTACTACTACTACTGCTACTACTACTACTACTAGTACTAACTATGCTACCAGCATACATGTATAATTATACTATGCCTAAGCTGCTACTAACTATGTTACTACAATATTACACAGCTTCCTTTGTATTATTGTATGGCTTGGGTAGTCTGTGACCACTGGGGCCCACTGACTCTGACTTGCAGTTGCCAGCATAACTGGTTGTTCATTCTTATTAAATATGTTTCTGTACACCCGATGATGTATTGCATCTGTGGTCAGCCTTCCTGCTATCATTTTGTGCTTTTCGGCTTTTTGGCCATTCAGCTTTTCGGCTCTTCGGCTGATGTGCACCGATTGTAATCATCCATTCCGCTGCTTACTCTTGAATGAGACAGTTGGTTGGAGCAATTAAGCTTGTATTAATCTTACTTATGAGATCCTTGTGAAATAGCCAATTACTTGGGCACTTTTTATGTTCCTCACTATTGCCCTGCAATATTGAGTGTATGGCCGAAGACCAATAAACCACATCCTGGCAAACTGAGTCTGTGATCGACCGGGTCCTTCGGCTGCACCCAATAAGGAGAGTTCCCAGCAGTCTTGCCTCGGTTCCTGTGAATGCAGTCACCCTATTCCGCGAGAGTAAGGGACATATGTTACAATCTTATAACACACATATATTCTGCCTGTATACTTAGTTATCATGTATGCTACCCTTTGCACATCAATGGTAGCTCTGTTACTATTTGAGATTTACTTATTATAAGGGATGATCATGATTGTGTTCAACTAGATCAGCATAGCTGTCCGATTGCTAAGCAACGCTGGAGTCTGAGTTGGTACATCATAGCATAAAAGTTAACGTTTGATCATTGCATAAAATTGAGGTGAATGCTTATGGGTTGCAAGTTACTCAAAACTGCAATATAGTTGCTTGGTATTATGTTTCACCATGACA
Source organism: Himantozoum antarcticum (assembly GCA_027564295.1). NCBI lineage: Eukaryota > Metazoa > Bryozoa > Gymnolaemata > Cheilostomatida > Bugulidae > Himantozoum > Himantozoum antarcticum. The sequence continues at coordinate 7,575 of JAOQGN010091779.1, forward strand.
TGTTTCAACATTTAAAATGACAATGTCTGGGTGGCATTTAACGATAAAGTAAGAGTGAATGCGACTTGTCATCGATGGATATGTTATTGCATCCACATCTAGTAACTGCAAGTTGCAAATATAAGGCCACGCATGTAGCTTACCCAACCTCCCTCTGAGGCTATGAATGTGCGTATATATGGTCTGCACAAAAACTGTGTACACCAGGACAAGAGATCAAAACATCTTTCTGGCCTGCCATCTCTTATTGCCCTCACAACCAGCTCACCAGCCATTATGATTAGCTGAAATATAATAAGCATACACGTATATTACGTAGCGTGAGTCGTTCATTATTAACTGTTTCACTACCAGATTTATTGACGGTGTCAGACACAATTTATTTCATAAATTTTCCATAATAGCATCGGTAATATATTTTCAATATTCTGAGAGAACCAGAAAACCTAGAGACTTGAATATTTCACCATTGGATTCACCGGACGATTCTATAAAATAAACATGTATATATGTATTATTCAAACCCGTTGTCTACCAATATTAATGTATAACAGTGAGCTTAGGTTTTATTCAAGCGCAGACAGAGAAAGAACAATACCTTTACGACTATTTAAACGTGCAAATTTTAACTGTGATATCACACATTTAGTAAAGCGCAACATCTTAAGCACTTCTAAAGCTATTATTGAGGAGGCAATCATATTATAAATCACTGCTATGTGTTTAGTAGACAATATTTTATACGCACTAAGTGCAAAACTAACGGATTTCTTAACAGTTTTAAAACTACTATTCTACGTGATTCTTAACGAAACTTTATAGTCCCAGCTATTTTACTCCATCCATGATGTTTGTAACAATAAACATTATTCTTATTCTTCTTATTCTTACTTACTTCCAACCTCTCAAAGTGGCAGGCAGTTCAAAGGTCCAGGACATATCCAAAATCCGTACCACATTCATCTTTTAGATGTACTTAAAAATTTGATTAGGAACTTGATTGAGTTCTAATAATAATTGATTGAGTTCTAATCATAATTGCATACTAGAGTGTGTCTAAATTTGCTCCCTATAAAATGCACAACAAATTTAGCTCTCTAGCCCTATTCAACTTTCAGATACCTTCAATTTTATAAGGGTGGGTTCCGAAATTTCCATATCTAGAAATACTAAGTGAATCACTAAATCTATTACGATAATTTGATCTAGATTCGATGTTTACATGGATCACTATATATCAACAGATAGCTGTAAATATTGTCTCTTAGGGCAACTGAACTCTATGGCAATGGACCGATTATTATTTGATATATGAGCATTTTAAGGGATTGTGGTCTACCGCAACTGCAACGAACACCATATATGGCACTCCGGTCTTCTATTGCTTAGTAACAGATGCTATATATGGTATTTCAGTAGGGAAAGAATGGATATGTCTATCAACTTTCACTAAGCGTTGATAAAGTACATGAACATGTAAACGAGATAGTATTGCGTTGCGTTAGCGTACACCTAAACTATGAGTCTGGCAGTGTAGGTTTAGACATGTTTGATAAGTTAATTAAGAATGCTGAATTATACTATTTGTTACAGTAACTTAAATGAAAATGCTAGGCGCTGTGCTGCAAAGGAGTCGATTCAGTCCCAGTTACGAGTGTTATTACTTTCTGTTAATTAAAAAAATGTATGATTGATAATCGGTCAAGAATGACGTTAATTCATCAGTGCAATTCTTTTTCAGATTTGCCATCTTCACATTTGCGTACATCTAGGAATATAGTTTGGGACGTTGGGGTGCCAAACTGGTAATGTGGAACTTATTCTGAGGATCTCTCACCGAAGAATTTTACCGACTTATCTTCTTCAGGAGTTTTGAAGAACTTGACTGCGATTTAACAATATAATAAAAGTCTTTAAAGCAATAAAGATAATATATGGTAAGTTAAACTCGGTCCCAGAATCTGTTCTTCTCTCCTTTAACCATAAATAATATCAGAACTTAATTATTCAGTGAAATTCTCACTTCCAAGTGTAAAAACTAAGGCTACTTTTAACGTGTAAGTCAGATAGTTACATATTTGACTTCATATCAAATTGGGCCAGTAATACATTAATGAGGTCTCACTTGATGTCCATTTTTTGGCAACGCGGACCATTCACAGCTACTTCGTTTGAAAAGCCAATGTATCTCCATTACCATTCCAGAGTCAGTTACTGACTTTGGAATAGCAACTGACTGACTGACTGAATCAGCATAATCACGCCATTTACATGATAGGCTGACAAGTTGAGAATCTTACGACACAAATTTAAAGTATACACGCTAGGTAACCGAGTAGCAAATCATACCTTTCCAATATGAAATCAGTTGTAAGCTATGCCACTGAATATTTAATATTGCGTGATATTAGGTAGATTCGCGAGCTAGTTCGCCGGACTGGCAGAGAGAAAGGCCAGTGGTACGATACAGCAAAGGTGAACAGTACAATAAAGTTATATTTCATCTCATAAGTTCTAAGGACTGCAGAACGAAACTACACATGTGCTATGTTATTGTTTACATTGTTAGACATGCCCTTATTTGTAAGGTCCGAAGCATGACTTTGTTATTTCTTAACCAATTACCATGGTATGTGTCATTGATCTCCAACGAAAACAGAACAGAAAGTTTCTGTACAGGAACACATACGTTTGTTGAGAGGCTGGAATTTTGTTGGATGAAATGAAAATGACTCAAAGGAATGCGACTTTGGTCACAGTCACACTCACAGTACTTGCTACTAAATAGATGGTACTAGATACACCAGACTACTACTACCAACAAATAGTTGAAGGTAAGGAAGAAACCATGGTCTTTCAAGTTGAAATTTGTGCCATTTGCATTGAAATTAAAAACTTAACCTAAACTGAAGGAAAGAAACGGTGAACAAAACTCTAATCAGTAACAAACGTCGGCGTATGTTTAGGCTGCTGGATTTAGAGTGAGTTTAGCTTAAAAACAGTGCTCAATGTCCAGCCTGTATGAGCTGTCACAACTCACAAATACAGACAGATCTTTCATGTGCATTCATAAATTTTGTTAAAAAGTTTGCAGTTTCCTGCATTTGCATTTCTCTTACGCTTTGAACACTGCTCAAATTGATATTTAATTATTGCAGGGTTCACACTACAAGCGTTTGCGATGTCAGCATCAAATAATAAACTGATTAAAAAATATTATTAATTTTTGCCAGATAATGTTTCTGTTGTCCCGGACTTATGAGCCAATTTGATTATTTTTTGATATAATATACTAAACACCTAATAAAAAATATTATTTTGGCCATGCCCCACGGTATGGCAAACTAGGTCATGAATCCACACACTGATGGAACTACACGTACACCTAATACGATCCCATCAGCCATTCAAACCACGGCCCATTAAACCTTATCATGATTTAATACTTACATACTCAGTTGCCATCTGCAACACTAGTCTAGTCTAGTCTAGACTAGTCTGTCTTATCAAGGGAAGACTTGTACAACACATATTTGTAATTTCTAGATTTAATCGCATACAAGCTTCAATCATAAGAGGTCCATTAAATAGCTTGTGCCACACAGTAGTAAAATAAGACTATAAGGAAAAAACACATTGTGAACCAAGATTTCACTCAACCTATTTTTATGTATTGCTGATTTAGACAACACTATAATCGCCTAGAAACGAAGATGAAAACTTATGTAATGGCAGAAATGGTAATTGATAGAAAGTGTAATTTGGATTCTGAAGCATCTCTCACTTTGATTTTGGAATGTTTTTTGAAAAATTTATTATTTCGTCAAGGAGTTAATGACTGTCTAGACTAGATGAATTGTACTCAGCAGCCAGATACATCACTGATTAGTAAATATCTACCATGACATTATGAAACCGGTCACTACCTTCACTACCTAATAGAGAATTTGATCAACATAATACAACACCAGTGCTGTAAGACACGCTGCTGACTAATGGATCTTACCTTGGCAATACGATTCCAGTTGGCTACTATTCCGGTAAATATGCGCTCACCAACGCGATTGAATCCATAGCATGCCTCTGCAGCGCTCCTTCCAGTTGGAAGTTCAAAAATCACATTCTGTATTTCCCGCCTACATTTTGATATACCCACCGCTTCTGCCCCTGTCATAATATTATAATAGCAACATCATAATAGCAGTTAAAGAGTTGGATCCAGAGCTAGACCTCTGGACCCAGAGCTAGATGTACATGTATGCCCACATAAAGACACATGCATGTAGGGCATGACAATGTACAATATGATAGCACCTAAACTAAAGCTTTGGGTCAGTCAGCTAAATGTATATAAATATATTTCATATATATCATATATTATGTACTTTGAGTGGTGTCAGTGGGCCTATACGCTGTACAGGCACTTCAAATCACAGCCTCAACACTTTTGAAAAGTGCACAGGCCGTTTTTCCTTAGTAGTGAGAACA
>JAOQGN010091890.1:0-12060 GCA_027564295.1 Himantozoum antarcticum
AGCTAGGCTTGGGCAATAGGCTTGGCTTTGGCAAAAGACGTTTAGTGTAAAGGGCTAGACAGAGCCAGTGGCAAGCCGGAAGGCATGCCAAAGACAGACGAGGCAACCCAACATTGTCTGCGCAAAAGACGGCCTGAACCCAACATGGTTGGGTTCAGGGCGTCTTTTGCACAGATTCACGTATGTTTGCCCAATCACAATGGAGATAGTTTAGTTACTTCTTTTTAATAATCTAAAATATTGAATCGCTGTTACTGATGGGTCTGCCCACTCAGCGTTTCTGGCAGTTTCGCTTTCCACAAAAAGATTAAAATTTGATAATATCTAAAACTTGCTTAAAAAACTTCCGTTTTTAATTCATATTAATTAATCTTCATTAATGGGTATTTTCCTGATTCTGATTGTATGTGGTGGGCATCTACGACCCTTTGTGCATGTAAATACCGCAATGAGAGTGCATTTGGATAATGATAATAATTAATCCAGACCAATTTAAAATCTGAAAACTATCGTCTTTTCTGGCTGGTGTAAAAAGCAAGATGATATCAGACCCGTCACCTTCTTGCCTCGAAAATGACTCATATTACACGTGCCAAGCCTATTGACTGGCTGATCTAAACTCAACTTAAAATTGTAATCATTAAGTTACTCATAGTTATTATTATAGGAAACAATCTATATATTTACAGTATGTGTATGTATTACTAATACGTAATAATATAGATAATGTGTTCTATAATGTTTTTGTTATACAGGATAACATTGGATATGGATGACTCCTCAATGACACAGATGGTATGGGCAATAACTTGTCCTCCAAGTAGGACCCTCACAGTGCAAGCCCCGATTAAGCCCACAAGTAAGGATGCAACTCGATCAGCTTTAGTATCCAAGTTACACCCTAACCCTGCAAAGACGGCGTTAACTGCACCGATAAAGAAAACTGTTGACACTTCTATTCCGCCTGTAATTGTGACAGGAACAGCACCATCCAAATATATGGTCTCTCCCTGTTCAGTGATTGAGGATTGCGTAACCACCACAAAAGCTGCCACACCTGTCGCTACAAATTCTAAAATCGAGTCTTCACTACCAAGAATAAAATACAATCAGGTTAGCCAACCTGAAACAGCAACAGAGAATAATACAATAACAACAAAGACTGCACGTGTTCAGCATACTGAATATACAGCTACAATGGTGCCAGGCTGTGGATCAGCACCACCAAATCGTCAGGATGTTGAACCGACACAGAGTAAGACAATCCTGGATGATGATCAAGTCGACTGTCAGTATTTCCCTAAATTGATCATAGAGGACACAGTAACAGCAAAGACTGCACGTGTTCAGTACACTGAATGTACAGCTACAATGGTGCCAGGTTATGGATCAGCACCACCAAATCGTGCGAATGTAGACTCCATGTGCAACATGAAAATGCTGGAATGTGATCAAGTTGACTGTCATTATCCCACAACATCAACGATCAGAGATGACACGATAACAACAGAGACTGCATGTGTACAACACAGTGAAGACACAGCTACTAAAGCACTAGGTTTGGGATCGGCACCACCAAGGAAACAAATGACTTCTGTATTACCTTATGCTATAATAGATTGCTCAGACATCACATCAATTGCATCTCAAGATTGGCCATTGATGTGGTTCGAATGTGACAAAACTGATATATCATCACCAATTGCCAATGAGGATATTATAATAGCTAAAACTGTGCATGATCAACAGGTAATACAGGTTGGACCTCTTGACCCAGATCCGCCATCAACTGATAAAGACGGAAAGATCATAAAAGGAACAACAGAATATTTTATGTCAGCACCACCTACACATGCTGAGCCAGAACTATATGACTTTAGTCTTTGCAATTCAACAGTATTGACGATAGAGGACATAATTATAATACCAAAACCAGCTATAATGGTGCCAGGCTACGGATCGACATCACCAACTTCAAACTTCCAAAAATTCAGGTAGATGTTGAACTGAAATTCACAGCGTCAATATTTCATTGAACCAATGATTAACATTAGCCCCTGTTGTTGACTACCCATGTTCCAGTTACAAATGGAACCATTTGGAACTGGAACCATTTAAAAGCCCTATGAACATTATCTGATTTGTGATTGGGGTTTGAGGAATGCATAATTGGAACACAGGCTGTTGAACACAGGCATGCCGCCATAACTCTGCTGAACTGATAGGTTAGTTTGGGCAATGAAGAGGGAACAGAATAATCAACAGATATATAACAATCTAATATGTGTATACAAAAGGTGGAATGAGCCGGCCTGACTGCGTATTGGGATAAAGATTGTCAACAAGTTGCAAAGATTTTATTTTACAGTCTTTGTTATTATATAGTAGCATTATTAATTCCCGTATTAATTGTCACCCATTTATTGTGCAATCAATACATCGGAGGAGAAGGTGGGAGAGGTTGTCAATAGGTTGCAAAAATTTTACATTACAGTCTGTATACACAAATTTCATAAATTCTGATGTCATGCTTATGTAATTCCCATCTTTATTATGAGTTGGCGCGTCACAGACCGATCGCAAGCGCTCGTTATCTAACAATATTGCTTTTTTGAGGATTAAGGTGCGATGAAGCATTACATGCATAATGTATATTTTAGCAGATGACAGCAATCTAGATCACACAGCAGAAGATTTAGCACGTTTAAAACCAGGAGCACAGCTTTTGTATATTTTATAATTCCAAAATTAAATAATCGAAAGTACAAAGTATTTGTGTTGTGGGTCGACTATTATTCTCCCACAGCAGGAGGTGAGCAAAGCAAGCCGTATGGACAACTACACAACAACCAGACTGAATGTCACATTAACATAGGTAATTTTTGTTGATGAGAGGCTGTCTATGCGAGCGTACCAGTAGTAAGACTAATGTGGAATCTGCGCGCAGGAAGTGAAATCTGAGTTACTGTTACAGCTAAACATATTTAATGTGAATGAATCTATTCCATTTCTCAAGCAAGCTTCAATTAATTATACTCTAAATAACTTTTTATCAAACAAAACAATTGTAGGGAAATTACAACATTTACAAAAACTATAACACTTACGGTAACTTGGTAAAATTAATACTTACTATTGAATACATTGACTACTGCTTGTGATCAAAGCATAGTGATAACAAAGTGCATTGGTGATACATATCAAGTGCATTGGTGATACATATCAAGTGCATTGGTGATACATATCAAGTGCATTGGTGATACATATCAGTGATACATATCAGTGATGCATATCACTGATACATATCAACAACGTAACAATATGTGTACGACGCCTTGCGGCCTCATTTACATTGGGAAATCTTTATTTCATGTCTCGAGTCTAATAGTTGAGTAGCCTTACTACATCCAGTTAGTTGATTTTTAACACGACGTTATTCATCTCTCTTACTATACAACTTTGCTATCCGCATCATCGCTAAGATCAGATAAATCTTCAATAACTATATTGCTTACAACTCGTATGAGCGAACAACTCCAAAGACTGTCGCCATTGGATGCTTTTGCACAAGTTGGCACACATGACTATCAGTGACAAAATAAGAGATTAATTATTGAGTGCTGTTTACTAAATCGGGGTACTGTTCATCTCCCAAATCCAATTTTGCGTCAAATACTTATTTGTACATTTATTAATTTATTATTCATAGAGATTTCACGTATATAAGGAAACTTGCATGCAACTATACCATAATCGGATTTGACCCCTCAACCGATCAAATCTTAACACAATTGGTAAATAAAATATGTCATTTTCAAATTAACAAAGATTCCAGGTTTGTCATATTAGCGGCATTGGATATAAAAAACACAATTGACTGTATCAATCACAGCCTTCTAATACCTAAATTACTCAATTACTTTAATTTTAACAACTCGGCTTCCATGCTTTTAGCAAACTATCTCCATGCTTTTAGCAAACTATCTCCATAATAGAGAACAAACCATGAAAGTCAATGGCACAATTTCTACGACGAAATATGTTGAAACTGGTGTTCCACAGGGGTCCGTCTTAGGACCCATGTTGTTCATTATTTTTATGAACAACCTTATGAAAATTCCAAATTGTTTTTTTATTTGCAGATGATTGTCTGCTGATTACCACTGGTAAATATTACATCAGCTAAAGCTATGGAAACTACTATAGTGACTGCATCCCGGTGGTATGATAGTAAGTTAGTTGTTTTAAATGCTTCAAAAACTGATGTAATAATGACCATTTCCAATTTTAACCAAATTCTGCAAACAGTTGAATTTTAAAAACATGTCCAGTAGTATAGTGTGAGCAGATCGGTACCCTCTGCAATATCTAGGACACAAATAACCAGGGATCCACACCGTCGTGACGGGTGGCTCCGCCACCCGTCCCCCACCCATTTGTCACGATGTCTAGGAACTAAGGCTATGTCGCCATGAGCAAAAGAGGGGCAACAAGTTCCTAACTCCAATGCGGGTGGTCAGAACAGGTAGACACAGGGATTTTGTAGAACCCAAGGCTAGGCCAAATGGGACAGGGGTACGATCTCCTGAGAGAGCAAACCTCCCAAGAACTAAATCTGGAGAGGAGCGGATCTGATCGACTCGATGGCGCCTCATCACCAATGCACCACCGCGTCGACCGTGCGACGGACCAAAGAGACGACAACTCTTCAACAAAAGGACATCATGACGACTCTATGACGAAAGGACATCGTGACCAAAAAAGACAAAAAAAGAGAAGACAACTCTGCAACAAACAGACGGTGTGACAAACAAAACCAAAGACGACTCCGCGACGATTAAAAAAAAAAGAGAAGACAAACTCCGCAACAAAAGGACATCGTGACGAAAACAGAAGAGTAGACAACTCCAAAAGAAAAGGACATCGTGAAAAAAATGAAGACAACTCCGCAACGAAAGCGAATCGTGACAACAACAAAAAATAGAGAAGACAACTCTACGACTAAAGGACATCGGGGCGACTTGAAAGGATGTCGTGAAAAAAAGGAAAAAAAGGGAGAAGACAACTCTACAACAAAAGATCGCAAAAAGAAGAAAAAAAGGTGACTCTATGATGACGACACGCCCCTCGGCGACAACACGGAGGGTGCAACAAAAAAGCTAGCAGGGACATCGTGCCGCCGACAAACGAGGGAGAGAGCGAGAGAAATGGACGCATGCTCGGCAATCACAAACCGGGGATGAGCCCAATGCCCGCCGAAGGGTAGGCGACGGCGTGTGAGCCCACAAGCCTCTGCTGCGGTTCGGAGGCGACCGGGCGCCCGCTCGCGACGAAAAGCCATGAGCTTCTCGCCCTCCCAGCACCACAACAACCGCCTCCATTGCCCATTCACTCAGTCGGATCAGTGGCTCCTCATTGTCTATCCGCCACGGCAGCAGTATCGTGACCATCGACGCGGACTCTCAAAATCTATAGGACCATCCGACTTGATGGATGGATGGAGGAAGAGTGACGTGCGAAAGGCTAGTGAGAAGTCCACAAACAACCTCTAACTGGGGTGTGGGGAACCAATGAGAGTGAATCCACGACACCCTTGAAAAACCATGGAGTAGACATTGAGCAGGCGGGCGACACCCTTGCGAAACTGTGGAATAGCCAGTGAGCGGACTCCTCTCCATCCGGGAGCGAAACGGCATGTAGCAATCGATGATGGTACCCTTGCGAAACCATAGAGTCGGTTGCATCGGCCTTCCTATACGAGACCATCGTGACAACATTGCTAAGAAAAAAAATTCCCTCCCCATCCTATACACGACTGTCATGATGACATTGCTAAGAGAGAAATTCTTTTTCCAGAGTCATTGCACTGTCACGACCTGTACAATATCGCCGTGACAACTTAGTCAAGGGAGCAAAAAAAGAATTCTCCTTTGCATTGGTCGTCCTATACATGACCGTCGTGTCAACATTGTTAAGGGAAAAAACTTCTTTCTCCAAGTCTTTACACTGTCACGATCTGTACAAGACAGTCGTGACAACATTTGTAATAGGGAAAAACAATTTTTTCCGTGTGTAAGCTTGATCAACGTTGATCAACGTTGATCAACGTGGGATGGGGGCTGATGAAGACACCAGTGATGCTTGAAGCCTGAGACTTTAACCGTGCAACCAGTTCACCTCTCTTGTCGGTAGGACGCTTTCACCTTGATATTGAATGCGATATTACACTGTGACCTAACAAGTTTTTTTGTGCAACTGTTGTACGTAGATTTGCACACCTAATGCTTATTTTGTATACGCTCTTTCTCTTTTCTATCACTAGATGATCTATAATTTTAATGTTTGTGTATTTTTTTATGTCTAAACCCTTTCACATCTGATTTACATAGTTTTCACACCTAGCCCGGGCATCTTTTTTTCTATCACGAGATAATTTACACAGTTTAAAGGTTTGTGTGCGGTTTTTTGTGACTTTGGTTGTAATCAACTCTTCTAACACAATAAAATTATTCGCATACGCTCTGAATATCCTCTTATTTCTTACACCATTTAATAGTCATAATTAGTATGAGAGTTGAAGTGGTGGTGAACAAACACTCCCACCTCTTCAATCACGAGATGATTTACATGGTTTAAAGATTTGTGTTTTTTTGTCACTTTCGTTGTAATCAACTCTTCTAACGCAATAAAATTATTCACTTACAGTATGAAGATCCTCTTGTTTCTTACACCATTTAATAGCTATAACTAGTATGAGAGTTGAAGTGTGAAGTGGTGGTAAACAAACACTCCCACCTCCACCTCATCTCCTGATGAAGCTGGGCATCCGTTGTCCAAACTAGGTGGCAGATTGCCATTACTATATTATACAAATCAACACAAAACAAAGTCTCATTAGGTTTGTGCTGCTCAAATTGACAAGATGGGTCTATAATAATAGTTGCAAACTCATCATTACCATATCTCTATCTCTATGTTTTGATGTAACCCGAACCCGTCAACATCAATGTGCGTCTATTTTCTTGGTGGAGACAAAAGCTCTCGGTAAACAATATTGATAAGGGAAGAGTGGAAATGCTATAGTTCAATTGTCAAGTTACTCTACAACCTTGAGGTGGTGGTGAACAACCACTCCCTCCTCATCTCCTGATGAAGCTGAGCATCCGTTGTGAAAACTAGATGGTGAATTGCCATTACCACATTGCCACAGAATTGCCATTATTGTGATTTGCATATTATACAAATCAACACAAAATACTTATATCAACCTCAAATCGTGCTGCAGATGAATCAAACAGTACATCCCCCGTTTTTTAATAGTAGTCTGCTGTTTTTATTTTTCTATTTTATGTTCGTAAAGAATGTTTGCTCGAGCACGGAACATGTATGAGTTGGAAGATATTGGTAAGCCAAATGCTTTTTTTATTAGGTAGAAATATGTTGAATCGTTTTAAATAGTTCTGTAAAATAAAACCTTGCTCGATACTGCATCTTTTTGTCAGGGGAGGTCATAGGTATGATTAAAGAGGATATCTATGTTCAATATAGAGGAAGAATTTATTATCCACTAGCATTTATAAATCCACTAGCATTTATTATCCCGCTAGTGGAATGATCAATTGTAAACGAAATACAAAATATGATGGGCTCTACATATGTCGATCTATGTCTATGTTTAAATGATCACTTAAAAGTTTGATATGGAAACAAAACTGGAAAGAAAGATACCAACAGTCATCCTTCTCTCGGATAATATTTTGCTTGAGACAAAATCACAATATCATCGATATCTACCTTCAAGACATGGTAAGTGTTGCATTATCGTGAATTATGACTACGAAAAAAATGTAAGTGGTAAGATACATATACTTACTGGTTAAATTGCATTGGGAGCAGTTAATTTTGCTCTGATTATTGTGTCGGGCAAACGTTACGGTATATTGGGTAGTTTGTGGGGGTATTTTCATAAGTGTGGCAATTTAAATGGGAGGGGGTTTATAAGTAATGGTTCTATTTAGATTTCTACATGGAAGGGGAGTCGATTTATGGGGGATCTAGGCAGAATGGGGGAGGGGATAAAACGGCTGGAAGTAATTCGTGAAGGATAAGAATATGGTGTTCAGGAATTGATGAAAGCTTCGGGTGATATAGAGGCATGGTGGAACCAGAACATCTGCTTCAAAATGGTGGAGTCGGAAATCACGTGGTTTTGGTTTCACTTAAGGGGTATAGCCTCAATTGCAACAAAAGCGAAAACCTGTAGAAAAAAACATACCCAAATAAAAATTCCCCGTTACACAAAAAATCTTTTTCAGTTGTGACAATGTCCTACATCTTTGATGAAATAAATAATGTTGTCTTCATCTTTACCAAAAAAGAAAACTATCTTCCTACCACTCCGAATTGAAAATCACGTGGTTTTGGTTTCGCTGAAGCGGTATAGTCTCAATCGCAACAAAGCAAATCATGTAGGAAAAACACACCCAAATATAAATTTTCCATTACACAAACAATCTTTTCTTAGTTGTCGCCATATCCTACATCTTTGATTAAAAGCTACTGTAACATTCATCTTTACAAAAAACAAGGAAAACTATCATCCTACCGCTCGGACAACCTCGCGCAAAATCCGTCGTGACAGCCTGAGAGTGAGTGCTCACCAACCCATCGGGACAGTTTGAGAGTGAATAGAAAACATTTTTTTTAATGCTTACTGTTCCGTTGCTAGGACGAGCCCGACATGGCACATTCACAATTACCACAAAAAATAGTATTGTTTTAGTTGTTCATCGGTATGACCCGCACAAAACCGTCATGACAGTCTAAGAGTGAGTGCTTTCCATCCCACGATCAGCAGCGAGACCATATTTTCAGCAGATAGATATTTTCAGGTGGAGAAAAAACTTGTTTTCACCAAATCTTTGCGCCATTACGGCCCTGTACAAGACCGTCATGACAGTTTGAGAGTGAGTGCAAAAAACTTCTTATGAGCGCTTACCATCCTCATCACTGTGGGGTTTGTGAGCAGCTGGTGCTCCACCGCTAGCACGAGCCCTACGTGGCACAGTTTACAGTAGGTCTTTAGCGCTTCCACTGCCACAACCTGCACAAAATCCGCCATGACAACCCGAGAGTGAGTGCTCACCAACCCGTTGGGACAATTTGAGAATGAGTGGAAAACATATTTTTAGTGCTTGCCATTCCGTCGCTAGGACGAGCCCGATGTGGCACATTCACACTTACCACATAAAACAGTGTTGTTTTAGTTGTTCATCGGTACAATGCGCACAAGACCGTCATGACAGTCTAAGAGTGAGTGCTTTCCATCCCACGATTGGCAACGAGACCACCATTACATTTTCAGGCGAAGAATATCTTTTTCCCTGAATTTTGCGCCGTCACGGTATCGTACAAGATCGTCATGACAGTTTGAGAGTGAGTGCTTACCATGAGTGCTTTTTATGAGTGCTTACCATCCTCGTCGCTGTGAGAAAACATTAATGTTTTTCCGAATCTTCGCATTGTCACCCCGAGCATTTGCATAGTTACTACCCGCACAAGACCGTCGTGACAATCTGAGAGTGCATTCTTGCCATCCTGTGGCTAGCTCGAGTGTCGTGACATTTTCAGACTAGGCCCAGGCCTTTGCTATGACGCGGAACATGGTTTTTCTCCCTTTACAAACTATGTCACGATGGTTTTGTACAGGTCGTGACAGTGCAAAGACTCAGGGGGGAAGCTCAGGGATGTTGTCAAGACGCGACCGTCGTGACAACATCGTTCTCCCTTAACGATGTTGTCACAACGGTCGCGTATAGGAAGGCCGATGCAACCGACTCTACAGTTTCGCAAGGGTGCAGTCATCGATTGCAACATGTCGTTTCGCTCCCGGATGGAGAGGAGTCCGCTCACTGGCTACTCCAGGGTTTCGCAAGGGTGTCACTCGCCCGCTCAATGACTACTCTATGGTTTTGCAAGAGTGTCGTAGTTTCACTCTCATTGGCTCCCCGTGCCCCGGTCGGAGGTTGGTTGTGGACGGCACGTGAGCCTTCTGTGTGTCACTCTTCCTCCATTCATCCATCAAGTCGGATGGTTCTATGGATTTTGAGAACCCACGGCAGTGGTCACGATGCCACTGCTGCGGCGTAGAGACGAGGAGGAGCAGCCACTGATCCAACCGGGTGAGTAGGCGGTGGAGGCAGTTGTGGTGGTGGTGGGTGAGAAGGTTGTGGCGTTTCGTCGCGAGGCGGCGTCGGGTATCCGCACCACCAGGCAAGCGGCAATCGCCTCCAAATCGTGGCAGATATGTGCGCGCTCGCACTCCGTCATCTCCCCTTCGGCGAGCGTCAGGCTCGCCCCCGGTTCCCGATTGCCGAGAACACATCGCGCCTGCTCGCCCCCCTCCTGTGTCGGTGGCGCAATGTCCCGGCTAGCTTTTTTGTTGCACTCTCCGCGTCGTCACCGAGGGGCGTATCATCGTCGTCTCTTTTTCTTCTTCTTTGTAACCTTTTGTTGTAGAGTTGTCATCTCTTTCTTTCTTTTTTTCACGATGCCCTTTCGAGTTATCTTCTCGTTCTTTTTTTATCACAATTCGCTTTCGTTGCGGAGTTGTCTTCTTCTTTTTGCGATGTCATTTTCTTTTGGGATTGTCTTCTCGTCTTTTTTCGTCACGATATCCTTTCATCGTAGAGTCGTCACGATGCCCTTTTGTTGAGGAGTTGTTTTCTCTTTTTTTTAGTTGTCGCGGTGTCGTCTTGGGTTGTTTTTGTCACGATGTCGGTTTGTTGTAGAGTTGTCTTCTCATTTTTTTTGTCATGATGTCCTTTCGTCGTAGAGTCGTCACGATGTCCTTTTGCTTTAGAGTTGTCTTCTCTTTGGTCCGCCGCACGGTCGACGCTGTGGCGATGATGAGGCGCCATCGAGTCGACAAGATCCGCTCCTCTCCAGATTTAGTGCTTGGAAAGTTTGCTCTCTCCGGAGATCGTACCCTCCCTTATCCCATTTTGCCTAGCCTTGGGTTCTACAAAATCCCCGCAGTCTACCCGTCCTGACCACCTACACTGGAGTTCGGAATTTGGTTCCCTCGGTTGCTCACGTCGACATAGCCTTAGTTCCTAGACATTGTGACAAATGGGTGGGGGACGGGTGGCAGACCACCTGTCGCGACTATGTGGATCCCTGGTTATTTGTGTCCTAGATAATGACCGAGAGT
This sequence comes from Himantozoum antarcticum, assembly GCA_027564295.1. NCBI lineage: Eukaryota > Metazoa > Bryozoa > Gymnolaemata > Cheilostomatida > Bugulidae > Himantozoum > Himantozoum antarcticum. Next base: position 11,213 of record JAOQGN010091890.1, read on the forward strand.
ACCTATCTGCTCACACTATGCTACTATGTTCTTTAAACAATCGAATAAAATTAAGTACCTTGGAGTGATTTTAGATAATAAATTAACTTTGAAAGCTTATGTGAGCAAAATTAAACAATAGATTCATGCTATTATCAATAAATTTTAGTAGAAATTGGAAGTTTTTATCAACTAATTTAGCGGCACTTAGGTATACAAGTCTTATTTGTCCCAACCTGGAATATTGCGCATCCTTTTTCGTAATAGCTTTAGTTGGTGATTGTCAATTCAGTTTTTTTTTTCTCATAAGGAAGGGGGAGCCATGGCTCCTTGGGTACCCCCCTAAAGCCGCCCCTGCTTTTAACCAAATTAAAACTGTCTATTATCCTATTTTCCACTATCCTATCTTCTCACTATTTTGCACCCATATTATGTTATATGAAAAAAAAACACTTTGAAATGTGTTTTTTTCTCTTGTTTTAAACACAAATAAAACATTGTAATAAACAAGTGATGCTTTAAACGATGCAACCCTGCTAAAAGGCTAAAGATAACTCAAAATCCAGCATTTTGATTGGTCTAGAGCCTTTTCTGACTTCCGCTCCTCACTAAGCTTGTTACATGAACTCTGTGGCCTTTCAATACCAATCTAGCAACCACCAAAGCATCCTTAGCAACCGCCAATTTAATCGACCAATCACAAACGAGCTAACCAAACATCCTATCACCCTGGTTATGATAACACGAAAAGGAGGAAACAAATCAAAGAAATTAGATATATGGACTTTCAATAACTTAAAGCACATAGCTAACCTCACCCTTTGTTTATTATATCAGGTACTTTAAAATCTTGGCTACAATCCTGTAGT
>JAOQGN010092001.1:0-12059 GCA_027564295.1 Himantozoum antarcticum
TATATTATTATATTATATTATAACTATTATATTCATATTGTCGGATACAATGACTAAATTATTAATTTAATATAAATATTTATTAAATAAATATTGAGAAACATAAAAGGTATTTTTTTATTTATCTCATCTTCCTTTTAATTTCATATTTTAAATCTTTTTTTACTTTTCATTATCTTTACACTACCATTAATGACAGTTTCCCCTTCCGACCGTCGTGGTCCATGATTGTATCATTTCTAGTTATATATAAAAATAATTTAATTTATTTGCAAAGCCCTTCGACCTAAGCATTGGAAGTGGATTTATGTTAAAGAACCGCCAAATCCTGAATTTAAACACCATTCAGCGATATATATACCGGCATATATCACTAATGGATATCGTGATCTACATCTATCTATCTACTAGCTAATCCGATACAAGCACCTGGACCACTCTATTATTATTAATTTTGTTATTTTTATTGTACTACGAGCATTACCATTGATAAATGTGGCATAGCAAATTATGTAACTTATAATAGTTGTCATCTCTTGCAGACAATATTCACTCTGTGGCCTCGTTTGCTCTCGTTAGCTGATGCGGAATCTATTCCAATGGACAAGTTTAGTCAGCATACAAAGGAAATCATTCCTGAACAGTGTTATAATGGTGACCTTAGAACTTGCGACCCTGGCACTTGGCATGTCAAGGTCAAAGAGGGAGGTTGGTATTAAATTATATCTAACTAATTTTTGTTATAATAATTATAATACTTATTTATTCGTTTATCATAACTAATTTCTATTTTTTTGAAAGAAATTCTTGTTTATATTTTACATGCAATAGCAAAAAATATTGCGTTACACAAAGGTTTTATCATTTATCAAATATCTCTGAGTGTTAGCAAGTTCTGCAAATGTTGGGAGTTGTGCCCTCACATTTCTGATTAGTTTATTTCCATCTATTTAGGACTATTTGTGTAGTGATGTGTTGGTTGCATAGTTGTGTGTGGTGTGTTGGTTGCATAGTTGTGTGTGGTGTGTTGGTTGCATAGTTGTGTGTGGTGTGTACTAATTATTTATGTAGTTGCGTGTGGTGTGAGGTAGGAAGTGTTTAAACCCCAAACCGCAAAATATAGATTAAGGAGAGATAACTTTAGCTAAATTATCCACCTCTTTGGTATCTCAGCTTGTAAAATACTGAATAGCTGTAGAATGAAGAGCATAGAATGAATTATATCAGATATCTTGCTGGATATTATGGCTAGCAACCTCAAGCACATTTGTGCAACTTTATAATAATAAAAGACTTTGTTTTTTCGTATTGAAGATTCAATTTACCGATTACTACTGACCATTAATGGCACGAAGGCTTGGGAGGCCTGCTTTGCCACCTATACGGGCAATTATTTTGTCCCAAAAATAAGTTGATTCAAGGCTGCGTTAACTCGCATTACTAACATTTATTCAACTATGCAATCACCACAACTGTATTGTAATTCTTTGCAATTTTGCTACAGTAACTTAATAGAAATAGTAACATTCGTAACTGAAATTGAACCCGTTAAGTGCTCACGGATAGTATGGCCCCACCAACTATCACCGATCCGTGACTACATAACTCCCAATGCAAGTGGCTTGGTAAGCCAGGCTAACTGTATTGTAATAGAGTAACGGATTTAATGACAAGTAGTTTTGGATTACTATTGATATGTACGCGTATACGTTTCTGACGACATGCGCTGGTATATGTTACATGCGCTGGTATATGTTACATGCGCTGGTATACGTTACTGTTACCTTGCATGTAAATATCAGAGCATAGCATACAGTTTTGCATTTCACAGACATTTGTTAGCAATAGTCACAATAAAACACCAACGAAATTCGGTCACGATGGCGATGTTTTAGATTAAAAATATCTAAACTGATGAAGACATGTGAACTAGGAATGTGATATATTAAATGTTATTAGTCTGTTTTTTGGCCCTCTTCTAGATATTGTTGTATACTTCTTTGCTATAACTTTAGTTGGTATTTTGCTCTACCTGCATACTGATGTGGCCCTACTCACCCACCCGTATTATGTTGCAGATAATGAGACAGAACTAAGATATACAGACGTGCAGAGAAAGATCACAACATGGAGGACAGTGAACCCATCTCTAGACCTTGCAACAGATAACTGTACGAAGCAGAGTGCAGACCAACAGCAGGGATTGATACTTGTTGCATCTCTTATAGACAAGCTGCCCAATCTAGGAGGTAATGGCCAAGGAATTCCCGTACTACAACCTATGAATAGTACGCTGTTCCGATATCAATGGAGTAAAATCATAAGTATTCACAACCTATAATTATGTTGATAATTCTATTATTCTATTTACTTATGCATACCAGGCAAAATAATGGGTATAAATATTTCACAAGCGAAGTGGAATACATTTTATTTATTTACTAAGGCAGGTGAGCAAAAATAGTTTCTATTTTGGTGGAACTGCTGGTTTATGTCTATCAATTAAAAAAGAATCTCCTGATAACGGTATGATAAATGTTCTTTGAGTAACTATGTAATGGAATGTTTCATGGAATAACCATCTATATGTTAGCTAATCCGTACCTGTTTAACCTAAGTTTACAGCGTGAGAATAGTAACATAAATAAATTAAATACTTCAATTGAACCCGAAATTGTCTAACTGACAGTACAATAGATTAAGTAAGAGAAGGAATTGTGTAGCAAGATTGCACTAAAAAAGTTTAGTTGATAAGAAGTTAAGAATTTTGTCAGAAATCGTAACAATTAATGGTCTATTGACAAGCTTTGAAGAAATTTTATGCTAACTCTTTTAAATGGAATATAATATTACATTACAAGTATGGAACAAGTAAACATAGATGTATATCATAGCAGTCCAAATATTTTAAACTTTAAATGCTGTATCGCTTGAACATCAATCTTTCTGATAATATGGGTGGCCATGAAAATGACAGTTTAATGTGTTCGAGGCTTGTCTGAGGTTAGCCCGAGGCTTGGATTATGTCCAAGGATATTAAAAGGCTAGGAATATGTCCAATGAGAGTCGGAGGCTTGGTTATATCCGATGATAGTCGGAGGCTTGGAATATGTCCAATGATAGTCAGAGGCTTGGAATATGTCCGATGAGAGTCCAAGGCTTGGATTATGTCCGATGATAGTCCGAGGCTTGGAATATGTCCGATGGGAGGCCGGGGCTTGGATTATGTCCGATGATAGTCCGAGGCTTTGTTAGTTAAGTTGAATTGTTGGCTCATGGATTGGTAGGTGTCATTGGCAGGACGCGCTCATTGACGTATCGTATAACTTTCTGTAGCTTTCTGATAGTATGGGTGGCCATGAAAATGACTGTTTAATGTGTTCGAGGCTTGTCTGAGGTTAGTCCGATGCTTGGTTAAAAGGTTAAGTTAGAATTATTGGGTCATGGATTGGCGTGTCTCATTTGCAGGGCACGTTCGTTATTGTATCGTATAGCTTTCTGTAGCTCGTGATCTATCTTGATGATGTAGATATTGTACATATGCCTCACACCCGACGCAGTGTTGTACTGAATCTTCAAACTGGCCATATACCTGCTGTCATTACCCCCCTTCTGCTGTCTTTCTATCCTCACTTCTAGCATCCTAATCTGGTTGTTTAAGAGCAGCCGCTGATCCACAGCCAGCAGGAACTTTCGACGAACATTGCTGATGAAATCGTAAGCACTAATGCCTGCCATGGTATGTGTGTGATTCTGTCTGCATAGCAGCTAGCTGTATTAAGTAGAGATTTGATATGGCGCACACGTTCAAGCCTTCTCTTTTATAAGGTGTACAGAGTCTGTGTTAAAATTACATGTATTTATAACACTGTCTTTGTTGGCCTTTCCATTGTACAGCATTGAGTAGAGATTGTGTGATGCATAGACTGAGTTCATTCCTTTCTGTTCCAATCTAATGGCGTCTGAGTGAATATATTATCTCCACTCTTATTAAGGATATGTCTAGCCTCGCCTTTCATGGAAGTGGCCGGGCTCCTACATCTACCCCTCGCCACCTCATTGAATAAAGGTATAGGAATGCAGCAGACTAAAGCCTAGTTCAGACGCGCAGGCAAAACAGCCGGTACAGGCATAACGGCAATGGCAACTCCTCACCTGCACGTGGACGTTCAAATCTAGGCATTCACACGTCCAGGCAGAGCGACCGGCACGCTTTTTTTACCAATGACAATCTCATTTTAATTAACCCCGGGCCCCCTTCGTTTCCGGAACGTTATTATCACAGACCAGAAGCTCAAAATCTCAGCTCAACATAAATACATTACATAAATACACCTTTTTGTCACATTAATTATTATACATCTTCAGCCTATTTTCACCATGTCTCTCTTTACTCGCATATTAGCACTCTACACATCATTCCACTTCAGCGAGGAATCACACCGTCTCTGCTGCCAATGCCCGGACTGCGTTCACCGAGTACTTTAACAACGAAGGCTCAGTAGATTGGCAATACGACCACATCAACAGTAGAGCCAATCGGCTATGAACTGTACTGAACTAACTGCAGGTGATATTGACACTCACATACATTTTACAGGATTGTATGATATTAAAACATGTTCTTTATTCTTGCTGTATCTTGGTGTTGTATTCTTGCTGTAGAAAGAGCCTCCTACTCTTTATTCTTGCTGTATCTACACATATGTATATATTATTTTGAATTACTTGTTTAGACTTTTTAGTAATGCTGTATATTTGTCTGCAATAATGTTAGAAATTTAATAAATTATTTATAATATTTTAATGCCGCTAACGAACTAAGCAACTAGTCAACTAGATAGGGATACGATATGAGAGGGATAGTAACATAAAGCATTAATTTTGCCCTATTTTGTTTTTAAATTAATAATTTTGTGAAAATGATCAGATATTCAATTTATTCAGTTATCAGATGAATATGAATACTATGAATTATTCTTGTATTATTTTATTGTATAATAATATGTTTGCGTGAAAATATACATGTATATTCGATTGCACCAAACGCATATAATATTGAGTGAGTATTGAGGGTATGAGTATTAAAAATTAATACCAGTATTAATAATAATGAGCATCGAGTGATGGATTGTCATAACACTATTTACAAATTTGTCATTATAAATTATGATAGACTGGCTCATTATGACCGGTATGCTTCATCTCCAGCAATTTTCGCTGCATCTCAAGCTTGAACATGTCCTTAGCATACGAATCAGGTATACCCTGCAATTCACTTGCTATCATCTGACCATACAGCTGGTCATTGGTTAACACCGGTGGTGGCAGATGTTCTTTTTGGTTTTCAGTTTCTATTAGCTTTTCAATTATTTCTCTAGTTTTTGACATCTCTAGCTGGATAGCACTTTTTTGTTCTGTAGCTGCTGCTGCGACCTTTCTCTTCTTGCATAATAATGGAGGGCTAAGTGGCATTGCAGGAAGGGTAGGTATGGTGTGGTTGGGTGGTGGAGGTGGTGGTGGGGATAAGCAACTTGAGCTGGCTGGTGATGTAGACTCGTATCTTGATAGTCCTGGAGTATCACAACGTGATGGTCGTGGAGTTTCATTGGATGTTTGTTGTACAGGAGTTGTACTTCGTGTTGGTGCCGGCGATGACGAGATGGGCTGATTGGTTGTAGTTCTAAAATGATCAGAAAATATTTTATAAAATAATATAAATTTAGGTAACGAACAACAACTGCAAAGATTCGTGAGCAATGATAATACAACCGAGAAAGTGGGGTCGCAACGTAGCCTGTCCTGGGGCAGCAACGTAGCCTAGCCGTAACGAAACCGGGCCCCCAGAAACCTGTTTCTGTGGGCCCGGATTGGTGTGGGAGCAACTCCGTATTAGACAAAGCTTGGCAGGACAGGCTAGCTGTAACGTTCAATGCAGTATTTTGCATTACAAACAAGTCATCATCCATTATAAGTTGTCACCCCAAAAAGTAGATGTATAAAAAATGTCCATTAAAACATTAACATCTGTCCGTAATCGTCAACAATGTGTTATCATAATCACTAATCAGGGAACAGCTAGTTTCAAATGTAGAGGTGAATACCCAAGCTTATAATTTACATATTTTGACAATTTTACATAATATAATAACATAACTTACTTTTTACAATTGCATTAATTTTAATGAAAGGTTTTACAATATTTAAATTTTGAAAACTTTCCCAGCTTTATCGTGACGAGAATTTTATATACAGTAGTGACAATGTTATCGTCCCGCATCGCCAACAAAAACTTATGTCGTCATACCCCTAATCGGCATTGGTGGTCACGGTCGTATTTATAAATAAATAGAAAATGACAATACTTACGGACGCTTTCTGTTCACTGCTAGCAGCCAATCCATTAGATCATGGTACTTATATTTACGGGGTGCCTTCGCTCCCGCCCCACTTCTCATGGCTTTATTGCGCTTATCGCAATTTTTCTTAAACGAATCCCTCAAACTAGTCCATTTAGTTTGGACTGTCGATACATCTGGAAAGAGAGAAATCAATATTAACTAATGACATCATTATAATTATAGTGCAATGATGACCGAGTGGTAGCTGCTTGGCTTGCAGCAATGGTTTTCAGGCTTTCGGTTTTCAATTTACTTGCATGCATGGCTACATGGCTGTATGTTTTTGAAGTTGAACTCTCCAAATTTTAACTCTCAAAGACTTGTGTCCCCTAGCCTACACAAGCCCAACCTACTAGTTGGGCTTGTACTACAAGTATCCTAGTAACTACAAGTATCCTAGTAATCATTGCATTAAATATGAACTTCAATATTCGGTAGACATGTAGTATAGTGTGCAGTATAGCCTGTGATGCAAAGACCAAAACCTGAATCCCAACCGACCAATCTCAGAATCCGGGGCTACTGAGCACCATATGACATTGCAAGCATATATTCAACCTTATATTATAGAAATATTATAATTAATTAGTACTAATAATTCTAATATTATCTTTACCTTTAACCTTTAACGCTGTACTGCTAAGGACCTCCAGTAGGTATCACTAGCAGCTCCAGATGTTGTTTGAGGAGATCTATCACTTAATTTGTTCAAATAAGTGCACAATTATAGTAAATCATAGTAAATGATAGTTATAGTAAATTATAGTATTTTAAAATAATTAAAACTAACACAATTATAGTAAATTATATTATTATAATATAATATAATAATTTATAATCATAATACGTATTATTATAAATATTCATCTTTATATTATAGAAATATTACAATTAATTATTACTAATACATTTATAATATTATTATAATATAAATATAATAATTTATGATTATGCTACAAAAAATATTATCATAATTGCTCATGAAACAATTTTGTTTAATATTGTTGATTTAGTATTGCCATTACAAATTGAAATATAACATTGATAATAATTGTTTTGCTATCAAACAAATCTATAACAAAATAATAGAATAATTGTTGTATCATATCATTCTAAAATTCAAATACTTCAATTATAAAATTATAATACAGAATACAGGCAAATAACGTTGCAAGTACTCATTGTAATTTGTATTGTATGACATTGAGTGACATAGCTACGACCATGACTACACCATGCTATAAATACTGAACTACATATTGATATTGACAAGACAGTCAGTCACTTCTCTCACCAGTTGGGCTGTCATCTAGCTGGGTATAACCAGCTGAGACTAGATGTGAAGCCACATCAGTCCACTGATTTAATTTGACACCTTTGGTGTCAAAATACGCTCGATCGGCCTTGTCATACAGACAAGGCCGTGCTCGGACCAACTCAATGAGCATTTCCTGCCATGAGCATTGGCTAGAGTCCAATTCTGATGCAGAGTCTTGTGATGAGGAATCTTGGGATGCCATGTCTGTGACTGAATGTAAATGTGAATGACAAGTGAATGTCAAGTGAATGTCAAGTGAATGTCAAGTGAATGTCAAGTGGAAATGATCTCTGTGGATTTATTATCGCGGGGGTGTTATAGCCAATCAGTGCGCTATCTACTGGACGTCAACGTGTTTTTTCTAACATGTTGAAACTGGCACGGCCGTCATAAAATCATAGCACGGCACGTCACTTTTCACATTGTGTGGTGCCGGCCGGCTATTTTGGCGTGCCGTTTGCCGTTTGCCTGAACTTCTGTACTAGCCTTTACCCGTAAGTTCACCTAATTATGTTGAAGTCGTCTTTTCTCCAATATCTGAATTAATTTTTGAGTTTTTGTACACATTTGCACTGACAACTGCTTGGTACTATTTTGTAAAAATAATGATTACCGGCAGTCTATTTGTGGTAATTTGGATTCACCTGTATTGTTGATAAGCATGTGGCAGTGGTTGTTGCTGTGGGATTATGACAGTGGCATTTTGACTGCCTGCCTATTTACAAAGTCTTAAATACTTTTTATTTTTAATAACTGGTTGACAATTTGCTAAATAGCTAACTTAGGTTGACCTCGCCCTATCTCGGGACCCTATCTCGGGACCCTATCAAGGGACGGATAGGTCGACATGAAAAGTGAGAGAGGTCCCTTTGGAATTTGGCATAGGTGTAGTAATAGTCTACTCTCATTTTGTGACTTTTAAATGTTTCCTGCAAATTAGCTGCAAAGCAATGTGTTGATACACTCAAAAACCTGCAGTATGAAAGTAATCACGTCCACATCATAATTATATCAATTTCCATTCAATCTAAATTGACAACAAAAACAACATAATATTGTCTAATTTGTTTATATTGTCTAATTTGTTTATATTGTCTAATTTGTCTAATTTTATTCCGTTAATTTTGCAACCCAATTGTGATGGTGCCAATGTGCACCGATCAGCCACTAAGAAAATTTTCACCTGTGGTTTTACAGGAAGCCGGGTAGTTAGCGTTGCACCCCTTCATTTGCAATCGAACAATTGCTGTTTTGTCTTAAATTTAACTTTGTTATATTCCCATTATTTAGTAAGGAAATGAGATTGCTTGTCTTTTATATTTCAGACGTCATTATATCCATGTAAATGATGTTATCCATTATGCTAAATAGAGTAGTTAGTAATTTAAAAATATCTTAGCTATTCAATGAATGTGGTGAGATGAAATGAATTTTTGATTTTAATATATTAATTTAATGTTTAACAAAATATATAAAATATTTATAAATTTGTATACAGTACAATTAAATAATCATAAAATATATTAACAACATCAAAGTACTGTTATTATAATTGTGTTTATTTGTAACGCCATTGTGATAATTTAATATTAGTCTTTATTTTACTTATTATAATACAGTCTATTTATTACTCCATTTGTTATCTTGCAAAGCAATTTCCAATTGATTGTCACCGGTTATTGCATTGTCAACACGGATCTCTCTGGCCACATGCTATAGCCACTCATTTTACGGCGTAATCATGACGCCAATGATGGAAGTCGCAATACTTTTTGTGCAGGTCTGCAGGCCTTTACAAATTACAGTTATTTATCCCATTGATCAACACAAAAAGGCAATAATATTCATGTATGATGTTCTACACATAAGAGTTATCTTTCCTCTTCCCTATAGAGGGAAGATAACTCTTATATATATATAAATTCAAAACAATAATTTCATAGTCGATCATATAATAATGACTTCACCACAATTATTTTTATAGCAACTACCATTCTGGACTGACTGAACCTCATTTCCTTTTGCTTCTACTAATAAGATAATAATTTTGAATGAAATTTTTATTTGTTATAAAATTAATTAGGAGCAATTATTTTAATGAAATTTAAAATAAAAAATTGTACTTTTAACTATTTTTGCAACACAATTGATGACAGTCCCCCTTTCTACCACCGTGGTCCATGATGCTATCATTGCTAATATTTAATTAATTTGAGATTTAGCTGTTGTTCCATAGCAAACACAGGGTAAAATGCTAACCACCTGACCCGGTGTTCTGCAAAACCACAAGCAGGAATGGTCTTGGTGACTGATTGCTGTGAGTTAGCACAATCACGATTAGGCTGTGAAAATAAATAAATATAAAACACAAAGTAGACAATATTATGTCAGCTTTTGAGAATTTAGATTTAGTGGAAATTGTGATATTATTTATAATGTTATATAGACGTACGCAGATACGTATCTATTTCCATATGCTGCAGGTATCAGTAATTATAAAGAAAACTTTTAAAAGTCACTAAATGAGACTAAACAATTATTTTCACTTTTCCTTCCGGCACACCCATCCTTTGAGAGTGCCCTGCAATAGGCTAAGCTTAGACCACTCTAATAAACATACGGTATTGTATGCTTAAAATGTTCACAATTTTTCATTGTATCATGTGACGGTTTTTGGAGATTCCACATTCACGTCTCAGTCAAATTTATGGTATTTCATTTCATCCATCTCCATCGTAAGACAGTATTGAAATAGATGTAACTCTAGAAGTTTTAGCATGATCACTGCTAATAGAGTTGACTTACAATATGAAAATATCTGAGCCAAATTGTAAGAGGAAAACATTTTACCAGCTTTTTTCCAACTGCTCCTTATTGCAGATAACTCCCATGCGTATTTTATCAACTCTAGGTTGATTCTCACATCGTTAAAATATGACATGCATCTCACATGCATTTTGAGGTACCCGATAAATACGAACTACACCACTGTCTGTGAGGCTCTGATAGAAAAGTACCCATGCCTGGCGGAAAACACTGCGACCAGCACTGGAATGTAAGTGAGCGTATTTGCAGTTCAGTCCATATAATTCGTTACTAGTATATTATATGATTAATTTTTATTGTGTATATGAAGTGGAACAAAAAAACAACTTTTGAGTTGACATCTAAATGATGTGTCTGCACATGCATACTAAACAAATAGTTCCAGCTTTAAAATATATTTTTGCCATTGGAATGATTATATAGGTGCCCTATGTTACGTTAGCAACGCAGATACCAGATAGTATGGTCACCATGGGTCATATATAGGTCAATGTTCACCACTACCTTAGTTACTCTACCTCTGCTTTGGCAAGCAATCCTTAAAATTTTATCAAATGCTCGACAGCAAAATCATACTCGGTGATTTTCTTATATATTTCTTGAAAATTGAAAAAGCAAGAAAGTTATATTTAAAATTAAAAATTTCTTGTTATATAGCTTGACAGTATAATCATCTTCGCGTATTGCACTTAGCCCCAGTTTTTTAGCTTAATTTTGACTCGCTCTAAGAAAGATTGTCTCTCTGATTTTGAATTGTTCTCTTTGTCCACATATTTTTTGTTATAAAAGTATTGCATGTGATTACATTATTTCTTATCATTTATATTATTTTTATTATTTTATTAATATGTGCTTGCATTTTATTCATTTCTATCAAAACTCTTACCTAACATAAAAACAATCCATTTTTGACTACATGTAGTAGTCTAGTACCATAATATGAATTTGCATAACACTTTCAGATCCCTGTGGAGACAGAAACTCATCAGGAAGTTTAAAACGTATCGATCCCATCTCACCAGTGATGAACTAGTTGGCAAAAGGCAGAAATTTGCAAAAAACTACACCTTCCACAAAAGCCTCTGGTAAAGCTTCTGAGGATGTCTCAAACCCCCTTATGAAACGGAAGGTTAGTTTCTGGGTAATCGCACTGATGCAATATGGGCTTTGTTTTCCTATATTTGGCTGGAGACTGGAGTTCTAATCTTAACTCCTTTACTACAGAATTTAGTTTTAGATTTGACATAATTACTTTTCCAAAACAGCATGACTATGTTGTTTTTGATATTGTGCATGGATCCTTTGCTATACGCACTTGAAACTTTCACCACTGGATTCAGCACAGAAAATAGCAGTTGATTCAGCAGTGAAAATATAGCCATTTAATATTTTTGAATTTTGCCTATTTATATTTACCATACAAATTTTAGACTTCAAAGGGAACTCGGTGCCACTCGAAACAATTAAACTCTTCAGTATTCAAATAGGCACTGCCATTTAAATTCAAGTTTATT
>JAOQGN010092112.1:0-18948 GCA_027564295.1 Himantozoum antarcticum
CGTTACAGCAGGCCTACATTAGGGATATATTTATGTATCCATGTACGTTACAGCAGGCCTACATTAGGGATATATTTTCAACATTTTTGACTGATTTTTCATAAAATGCAATTCTTGAAAATAACACATTTTGTTCTTATTTGATAATTTTGGTACTTTGGAATTGAATACCTGCGTTTGACGATCTAAATTGTACAGGAAATAGAATGCATTGCCTTCTGCCATTGGCTCATCTTTTTGTTTCTTGGCTACTTGCAGGTAGGCAAAGGACAACAGTACAGGCTGGGAAGGTTTTTCAAACAAAGATATTCTCAGCTATTAGAAGACAAGTTTGATTATAAAAAGGTAAGCCTTCGCACCAAGCTAATAATTACGAATTGATCAGTGATGGCAGTATAACCTATAATTTTACAACACTGTAGCACGTCCAGTCTAGGCCTATAATAATGAGCAACTTTGAATATCCTAAAGCAAGAGATGTCAATTCCCACACCTAGGCTATACTAAATTGGAAAGGGCCGTCTTTCTTTCCTCTCCACTCGACCTCCGAAGAAAGCCCTGAGATAAGACTGTAAACTATCATGTTTATAAAGGATTTGCTGACCAACATATGGACTAAATTTACTGTAGGCTTATCTTTTTAAAATATCGAAAATTAGCAATGAAAGTGTCACCTGATATAATAATCTAATAGATATTGGCTGTATTTTACAAAGAATGACCTCAGAGATGTCCCATTGCTGTCCTAAAGAATACTAGTATAACCATCCGTAAGACTCATTCCGTCCCATAGTATAGACACATTCCGTCCCATAGTATAGACACATTCTGTTGCTAATAAAAGGATAAGAATCACACTAATAAGGTGGCTTCCTTACTAATAACAACGTAATGTACCCAATAATTCAAACGGATAGTTGAATAAATAAAACCATCCAATTTGTTATCATTTGGCATGATAAGCATCAGAGTTGATAATTTCATGAACAGACTATGACTAACTAGCTGGTCACATTATATTGTTGCAGTTATGATTGCGACAATCGATTTGGATTGAAATTATTTGATGTCAACTGAAATTCCACTTACGTGCTGGTTCCAATCAAATGTTTGATAGCAGTTTGTAGTGACACCATTGAAATTCTGTGTTGTATTAAGGATGTTCACATACAGTTGTTTTTTTAAATATAATTGATAGGTAGATTATAGGATTGTCTCAAAACGTTGCTTTCATTTTTCTGGAAGGAAACCTGTTCCGTCAACATGTCTTTGCCTTTAATATTCCTTTTTATCGTAGATAATTCGGCACGTGATGATAATAAAAATCAGGTGAAATCAATTGATGTAAAATCTCTAGATCGGTAGTGGGCAACCGCAGGTCCCACTACGCAGATCGTTTTTTCATCAGGCCCCCAAACCAATGGAAAAATTCAATCAGCAGGTTTTATATTAAATATTACCGTCTTTGCAAACATGGTTCATAGCAAAACTTCACTCTTTTATGCCATGTGGATGTCACTATACTATTGATCACAGATGTTACAGTGATCAGTGCTTAAAATTACTGTTACATTAAACCTTTTGCGAACTCCGCCCACGTTTTAGGCTATTTTGTAACTCCAAAAACCAATAGAGATTTTTCAAAATGATTTTGAACTATGGATTGCACATGCTATCAGAGGACCAATACAAAAAAGCGGTACTGTATTCTAGTTGCAAGATATTGATGGTTAAAATCTTAGAAATCATATAGCATTACATTGAACATTCAGGTACTTCTGTAGTTGACACCAGAAGTGGCTACATTGAATAAACCAATCATGCATTGGCTGATATTCATTTTGATTGGCTAATTTTACTTCATTCACTTCTGGTGTCAAACTCAATTGAGCTCATATACAATCTTGTATGAGTTTTGGGGATTTTAAACGGCTATATCTCATGACTGCAATGCAGCACCGCCATGAAATGTGTGTACTCTGGTGGTCTGAATAATCCATAGTTGAAAATTATTTAAAGAATCTTTGAGTTTTCGAGTTACAAAATAAGGGTAAAATAGCCTATAATGTGGGCAGAGCTCACATAAGCTTCTTGATCTAAAATAGTCAAACTACTACTAAACCTGTGGCACTCACTCGGTTTTCTCTATAATTGACCCTTTTCGTTGCCCACCCAAGATGTTGCCTACCCATCGTTGCCCACCCATGATGTAGAAAAACTTTGCTTTCTGATCCAGTTGGCCTACTTGGATTGGATCAGCCCAAAGTTATATGATGATCCTTGTTACGATTATTTGTTATAAATGTATGTACAGTATATAAATATATGTTATGATCCTATTCCTTGCTAAATGGCAATCTTGACATCATGTCAATATTTATGTTATGTCATCTTAGATAGCAGTGCGAAGTTCTGATGTTGATAGATGTCTAATAAGTGCTTACAGTAATCTGGCTGGACTTTATTCCAACAGCAATGAATCCCAGGACCTTAACTTACCCTACATAACATGGCAACCCGTCCCCGTCCATACTGTACCAGTTCTGTTAGATCAGGTATGTATAAGTGTCGACGTTTGCAAATAGACTTGTTACTGTAGGCTGCCACTGTACTTGCCTACATCAGTGTGTTGATACCAGTACGAACTTTACTTTCCATCGTCTGCAACTCTGTTTCGAGAAAATAATCTATAATACAATCTGAGTTAGCCACGTCTTGTGAATAATTGTGTAATCAATTGCATCATTGGAAGACTAATCATTACATCTAGGCTACATCAGACATGTAATTGACACAAGACACTCCCAACTCCGATGCCAATAACTGAGCCAACAGTTTCCATCATGAAATCAATCCAAAAAAATTGCTTTCCAAATGTCCATTCCATTGTAATTTTTCTAATGACATGCACTCTCTCGTCCAGGTATTGGCTATGGGCAGGCCTTGCAATAAAGTCAAGGCTGACCAAGCCCGTCTGTTCAACAGTGCAACTGTGAGGCAGCTCAATCTAGACTATGCTGACTTCTTCAAATTTCTACAAAATAAAACTGGTGTTAATTTGACTGAGAATGGATTCAGAGACATGTGGTCAATTGCTGATACCTTACTATGTGAGGTGAGTGAAACTATTGACATATTTGTAGTGATATGATTATTGTTGACTATTGCGATTTTGTCACATGAATCTCTCCAACAGTCGGTGTGTGGATACTAAGCTATGTCATGTACACCATTCACCAAACCTAGGTAGTTTTGATACACGTAAAATCTCCAAAGAGAGCCGGTGTTAGGTGAGGTCAGTTTATCATGTGAGATCGGTCTACTACTTGATGCTGATTATTCGTTAAGAGATTGTTTATGTGACAAATTTCGTTCCTTGTTTACAAGAATCGAGTTTTAACTGCCGTTTTAGGAGTTACCAGCTCGATGCTGTCCTACAACCACGACTATCAGTCATGTGGCACATATTAGGTTTGCATGACTTAGGACACTGTGCACAGGCAAAGGGCCTCAGATCTAACCTCCAGCATTCATGTTAATGACAGTCTCTCAGTTTTATCAGTGTTTCCGAGAGGACTCGACTCCCAAAATATCCCATTGGGCAAATTTACAATGGTGCCTTGCTGAAAGTAATTGGTGTACACTACTCTCATTTGAATTCCACATCATTACCCACTGAACGCGTCGAGGTCGTTGCCTCTTACCGAAGCTCACGATTTATCTACTACTTGATATTTACACTTTAGACCTACAGTTAATTACACACAGTTAAGTCTGTGCATACTTACACATGATTTTCATAACTGTTGCTATATTACGAAACTAATGTGTTGTTAAATCTTCCAGGCTTGACTAACACAGTTACCATTTAGAGCGGAATGCCAATGAAATCCAAATTCAGATTGTTGAAATAAAGTCAGTTGCTTGTAATAAATTTGATACAAAATCCCAATTTTAATAAAACAGCTGGTACAAGTGACTTTATAAATAGATAAACCCCTCTAATTTATCTTGTGATTAAATTTATTTTATCGATTAATGCTGGATTTTAAATGTTTACTTAGAGCCGACACTTTACTCCACCACTGCCAGACTGGACCAGCAATCAAGATGTAACATGTGGCAACAACTCCGACATTCCTTGTAAGGATAAAACAGTATGGCAGATTCTGAGAGAGATGGCCGACTTTCAGTTCTATGTCATGTATAATTCTACGATTCTACACAAGTTCGATGGAGGTTTGTTCAAAAATGCCGCTACTGTTTTTATTCCTTTATTTTTCAATTGGTGTACACCTGTTAAGTGTACAGTATGTCGTTTGCAGTTATATACATATATACGATATATAATAACATGATATATAATAACATGAGATATAATATTGTAATATATAATTTGTTCACATCTATACCCCTTCATGAAACTGTTAGACAGTAAGCTCTAAGCGGTGGAAATAACTTATTTCTGCCTGGTCACTGGGTACAAGTACACTTCGCCGATCTTAGGCCTTTAAACCTCAAATCAGTATGTTGCACCCTAAATTGCATAAAGCATCAGATGGAATTCACTAACACCTACCAGACTCGGCTACTTAGAAAAACGAGTGGACTATCAAGAGATTCGAACCCACAGCCTTGCGATTGCAAATCCGTCGTGCTAGTCCACTCGGAAGTACACATAAAGTCAATGCTCATCTAAGATACTGGTGATTAGTTGGCTGAGTAGACTAGCGCTGCGAACTCACCACCACAAAGTTTTGTATTCCAATGCAGGGTAGTTCAATCAATTATTTAAGTAGTCAAGCATGCTAGGATGTCTGTGAGGGGATGTGGTTTTTTATGCAATGTAAGGTGCAATTCACGATTTGAGGTTGAAAGTCCGAGGATTGCTGAAGTGTGATTGTGCCCAGTGACCATTTGGTATTCGGTTTGTCCACGATTTAGAACGTACTGACATGTGCGTGAAGCGTATGTAAGCGAGCTAATTGTTATCATTTATTTTTTAGCAAGTCATTGTAGGTGTTCTAGCTGACAGTCTTTCTTCATCAGGCTAGGAATTCATCCACTTTTGCACATTTAGGCATAATATAATGTAGCATACCGTATTTCTACCAATTTAAGCCTGTCTTTAATGCATTCCGGTTTACAGTTAGAAGCTGGATCCAGTTTGTGTTAATTTATATAAAATCCGGGTGTGTTATAATTATAACAAGCCGGAGGACTACTAATGGGAGAAAACCCAAAATTACTAATCCAAATGGGTGAGGCAGGACCGAAGGCATAGTCACATAATTTATTTATTTCCACATAATTCTTGAAAATAAATCGTAACTATTACTAACCAAGAAACGAAATATTTTCTTTCTCTTTTGGTGAAAA
Organism: Himantozoum antarcticum; assembly: GCA_027564295.1. NCBI lineage: Eukaryota > Metazoa > Bryozoa > Gymnolaemata > Cheilostomatida > Bugulidae > Himantozoum > Himantozoum antarcticum. Next base: position 5,380 of record JAOQGN010092112.1, read on the forward strand.
ATAATGTAGTTTTGTCTTGCTAATGCAAACGTCCAATCACATATTTGGAAAGTTCCCTGCAGTTTGGCATCATTCAGAATAACAAAAAACAAAGGGTAGCTAACTCCCAAGTGTATGGACTGACAGGAGTTGTCTTCTCCTTTGATCTTCTAGTGACATTATTGAACAAATCACTTATCAATCAGACCATAAAATTACCTCGGGGAGGTAATTTTATGAATCAGGCAAGCAAAATGACCTTGATCTTAGCTTATATCAATTGGTGCCATCAGTGGAGTGGAGTAGTGAAAGCACAACATTTAACTTTGTTGAATGAATTGTTGAATTTGATGAATTGTTGAAATTAACTCTGAACTTAACTTGCAACGACTGTCATGAATTGTTTCTTTACTTTTTCTTCCGAGTTTTATTATGATTTGATTGGTTCCAACTACCAAATTGGCAAGTGAGTACTGGAATCAAACTCATATACCCAGCTTGTATTATTTAATTTTGTAATTTGTCTTCTATTGGAAACCAGATTTTAAAAGCTCGCTATTGCTGACTTCTCACTAATACAAGCCGGTTTTCGCCTAGATGCTGGTCCGAGTGAAACAATTTACAATATATGTCAGGGCTTATATTAGCAGAAATACGGTACACTTGCAATGTAAGATACCATAGGATTGTTCCTGCTTGTTTGCACCATTACACGTATGTTACCACTATAATAATCATTACACATTTTGCAAACGGTCAGATTTAGAATTTCTGTTTTCAGCTGATTGTCTCTCTAGCGTTAAATATCACACATCATGAATTTTGCCTAATATATCACTTGATTTGATTTAGCGTAAGTTTAAGTTCCGAACTCGTTGTAGGTCCGCTTCTGGAAGACATTGTTGGAAAGCTTGAGCTGTATCAGAATGAAACTAGAAGTGTGGTATTTAACATGTACTCTGCGGTATGTTTTAGTTACCTTCGATATCTACCGTGGCACCCATCTGATTTCAAAGGCACTAAATGACTTTATTACTGGAAATATTGAATCTACGCTAGTAGTAGTGAAACTCAAACGCAGCAGTTAATATATGAATTCTGGGAATTACCTCATATAACTACACATGTGTATAATATTGTAATAATTTTGCCTCCCTGGAAGGGTGGAGGGAAAATTATTATGGAGCCCAGGCAATAGGGAACAGGTGGGATGAAGGGGGAGGGCCAGATGCCACAATTGCACTAGGGAGTCGGCCAAGTACGACCTGGCGGCAGGGGAGTCGGCTGTGAAAGGCTACTACTGGGCTCAGTAGTGAAAAGGGAGGAAAAGGGGGAGGGGGCCGAGACACATTACAAATACAAGACAGGTAAATAACAGTTAACAAGTAAAATAATTTATTAGGATCACCAAGTATCAAAAAAGGATCATGTGTCCCTTACAACAAGCTAAAAATGAATGTTGCCCACTGTGAGCAAAAGGCTCTATATATACCGAAAAAAGTGGGCGTGGCTAGGTCGGACAAGCCGACCTTGCAAAACATTACAAGGTAAACGATAATATCACAGTATTGAGAAAGGCAAGGCTGGTAACAATGCAATTATATTAGTGTCCTGTAAAGTCTTATGCATGCATAACAAGAGCAATACTCCAGTACTTGAGCAAGGCACGAGTTACGGTATGGTGCTAATAACTAGAGCACCAAGCCCCAGGTCTTAGCTAAGACCTGGGGCTTTCCTGCCCCTCCCCCATCTTAGCTAAGACCTGGGGGAGGGGCAGGAATGCAAATTTACAACAATATTCATCATTTATTGCTGTTAATGACAAAATTACAATATATTGCGGAAGTTATTACTAGATGCATGTATTATTATTGCTGGCCGTTGCTATACTTATACAGCAGGGTCACGGAAAACAACCACTATCCATTCAATCTGTGGCATTTAATAGGAGTTGTCATTTCCTGCAAGTAATGTGGTTTATTGGGGAAACAACTTCCGGAGTTCGTCATTGATGGAATTCTATATTAATAATAATATAACACTACATTAGTACAGTTTTAATGACAACTCAAAAATATACACCCATTGTGCAAATGCATGTGTCAAATGAAATAGTTTTTTGTTTTAGCGATTCAATACCATCAACATTACTGATTATTTTCCATGCAAACAACTAATCTTTAGTCTTAGACAATATTATATTATATTATATATGACAACAAACCCAAATCTCAACCTCTATAATATCATGATGTAATATTACATGTAAATAACATGCCGCATTATCTCACCACATCATACCATACCACATTTTGATATGATGTGAGATTTATGCTCTGCTGCTAAGCAACCCTGCTGTTGTGGTTCATCTGAGCACAATCGCAATCAGTGTAGTGCGTCCTGTCTCGGTCATCAATAGTTCTATATTCCCTGCCTTTAACTTGTTCAGCTTAATCACTGATATGTTATAAGTTTACACACTTATATATTTCATATTAGGTTAGTCGCGGTATATCAATATCATCAGGAGTTATCTACCCTACTTATAGTATTATGAATTAGTTCCTCCATTTACATGTACCAGTATTATAATTGCTACATGGAGTTATTTGCCACTTTCTGTTAAATTCCCAGAAGTTTTCTCCCACATGTGTTATAAATTATGTTATTGTTGTTAATTTAGCATGATTCGACTGTAGCAGCTGTGCTGAATGCTCTAGGGGTGTTTGATAAGAAGGCCCCTCAATATACGGCCACTGTGATGATAGAGCTACATAAACAAGCTAATGTGCCCTACAAGTATGAAGTGAAAGTATTCTATAAAAGTGTAACTGATAATAATAGCGCCGTCACTCTGGAGTTACCTGGTGAGTGCTGTGCAAATATATGCTAGAAGAGTGCTGACTGTTCAATACACATTATTCAAAGGCTTCATCCTCAATGCGATGAAGTCATGGGCCATCACGCAGGTGACCCTGGGTCGATTCCCATGTGTGCCACTTTATTTGTGAAAAATGAATTACGGTTATGGTACAGGCGTGTTACCAATGCTAAAGCCTGTGGGCAAGGCTCTGGACCTGAAATTAGCCTGTGTGCTCCAGCCCTAAACTGAGAGTAATATATCGTATCAATGGCTACCTCCGTCCTGTTTGCAGCATTTTAATTCCAACACAGATTTCTTGTGCTTGACTATCCTTGGGATTTTAACCTACCTTTAGCCATTATTAATTTCAATAATGTATTAATTTAGATTGCCATATAAGCGATATTTAAAATTGCACAGTAAAAATAAGATTTTGTGGTAAAGGAAATTACCATTAAACTTATGTTGCTGCATTCCCAATTCTGATGGCATAATATGACATGAGTGACATGAGTGATGTTAACTCAAACAGGCTAGGAATATATTGTGGGAACTTGTCCTGCCTGTCTGCCTGACTGCCTGCCTGCCTGACTGGATGGCTGGCTGACTAAATAAAGCCGGTGGCTTTAACTTGTGATTCTTGCATTGGACATTAATCATTTAGATTTTTTAAATTTATAATTTTATTTAGATTTACTATTTTTGATAATTTATGAAATTTTTACTAAATATTGCTGCAGTATTGAGAACTGAGTTGCTCTTCCTCTTCTATTGTATCACATACACCATACATGCTCGACCTACATCTTGAATGTACCACTGCACCATTTGATCATTATAGGTAGCATTAAGTATAAAGATTTGGCTTTATAAGGCTTTATTTGGCTATGAAGATTTGGGTATACAAATTTTGCTTGCATATGCCAGATGTTAATTAATAGTGGAAACGTTGACAATTCACTAGTTATATCGGATTTGTACAATTTCATTTGTTGATTTATTTGATCTGTCAGGACATCTTACGCGCACATCTTTGGTGGTTGCGGGCACAGAAAACAAACTGTACTAAATTTTCGTTTGTATTTATCCGCTTAAACATCATTGCAACATTGTAGCTTTCGACTCGCCGTTTGATTTTCATTATGCCTTGAATGACAATTGAAAGATCGAAGGTCGATGCATTCAAATATTTAGATATCATACAGTGACATCAGACAAATGTAGATTAATTGACAGTTGTTATGCTCTGTACGCTGGCCCAACGGTGTAACAACGAAGTGACGTTGAACCAGTACAGTATATAAAGCTTAGAGATTGAAGACTAGTCTGGGACAATGGTCAGTCGGTTCTGCACCACAGGAACAGCTGCTCATTCTTTGTTCTCTATACTTGCTACAGGATGTCCTTCACCTTGTAAACTGGAGTCATTCAGAGAACTAATAGATCAGTACAAGATTGCAGACTGGGATACAGCGTGTGAGAACAATCCCACAGTGTCCACTACAACAGCACACCCGCCAACCACAGCTGGCCATGATGCCCATGGGCTGACCCAAGGTAAGTCCTGTTGGATATGTGGACTGTTTTTTGACAATCGGATATATTCCATAACTATTACTAGTTCTGGCTACAACAACCCGTAATGCTGTTTTTATATCTAACTTAGCTCTAATATTCGCAGTCTGGGTTTGGGTGTGCTCGCACGTTTTCAAGATAGACAACTTTATGGCCTGATTGTTTTAAAAAATGTACAGGTTAATATTATAAAATTAAATTTCTTACCATAATATGTATATAATTTGTATACTAATATGACTTATTGACCTCTCAGGGTTAATAACCCCCAACCTTTTTTTAGTCTAATTTTCATCAAAACTGTCAAAATTCAACCCCCCAACAGATTTTTTCAACCCCCTAACATATCTATTCAAAACTAACAGATTTTTTCAACCGCCTAACAACATTTTTCAACCCTTTAACATTTTTCCCAACATCCTAAAAAAAGTTCCTCTGCACGGGGCAATCTTGTAAATGTTAGGGGGCTCAATTTCACATGTTATGCGCCCCTGTAACCTCCTGGCTGAATTTCACATAATATGCGCCCCTGTAACCTCCTCAATGCTGGACTAGCCTCATGCTACTCATGGCCTGTGTTATTCCATAGGCACATTAGGATGTGTAGGAGTTGCATGTACTGTAATATTGTTGTTTTTTAGCGCATCAAAGAGGTACAGATGTATCATAACAGTTAAAACTGGGTGGTTAAAAACTGTTAGTGATATTTTTTGGGATTGCAAATGTGTTCATGCTTTAAATTAGCTCCTACTTCATTTGTTTATTCTAGGAATTTTATGGTGTGTTGTTATGGTGTTACTTCGTTACTAGTTGCGCTAGTTAAGAGGGTTACTTTACTGGATATCTGAGATATGCCATCGCTATACTGTCAATGTTGGCCATGTTCACAGGCTCATGCAATTGCCAGTTGGGCTGCTTCGTAATGAGGCTGTCATGTACATGGATGTACTCGGCAACCTATGCAATTGATTTGAAATAATTATATCTTGCCCATCTGAAAATTCAAGTTGTGTTCAAAAGGAACTTCCCATTATTTTTCTATATTGATCACAAGGTAACTGTTATAAAATACCGTACTCATTAAACATAAAATTTGAAATGCTTGATATTTTGTAGAGGAAGTGATTGTCATCAGCATCTGTACTACTTTGGTTGTCATTCTGATAGTAGCTGCTGTTATATGCTTCACGAGGCGGAAGCGTACTACTAATGCATACATCCCCATGTCTGGCTAGACCCAGGTACTACTAATGCATACATCCCCATGTCTGGCTGAACCCATATACTGTGCTATTTTGGGAACACACAATTTTTTATATAACATACATCTAGATCATAGTATGTATTCTTTTATTATTGTGTTTATTGCTCACTCACACATCCACCTAGAATATTTTGGACAAACAATCCAAAGCCCCAAGGTGGGCTTGTTCAAACATTCAATCAGACTGCTTCCATTATCTGACGAGTCAAATATTAATAACATATTTTATTGTACTAGAAGTGTATTTATCAACAATACCCATCTTTAGTCACTTAACTAGGCTGACTGACTATACCGAGTAGTTGTATACTCGGTATTCAATCGCGTGCTTGGGTGCCAATTTGGTATCTAGTACTGAGGCATTCAAGTGAGCTCATGGTAGAGCAGAGATGAATCTGCTATAGTATTTTTAAATCTGTACTGTATTTTGAGAACCAAACAACTCCTATGTTAACGGAGAAGATGCTTAACGTTAACGTATGTTCTGCCTAAGTTACTGGAGGCCACTGCTTTATATACATACAAGTGAGATTCCATAGGCCATGTCTACCCAGTAAGATACCAGCTTGGTATCTCACTACCGAGTAGGTAACTACTCAGCAGCTATATACCAAGCAGTTACCGAGTCTGTACCAACCTTGCAATCTATTACAGTTGAGTCGCCGAACAAATACCGATTTGGTAGCCTACAACCAAGTAGCTACAGAGTCGGTACTCATCTACCGAATGATTACCGAGCAGCTTTTAAAATGAGAAAGCAATTATCTGCTACCACAATTATATAATGAGTCTATACTCAATAAGAAAATCGTTGTTTACTGTTGATGATTAGTTACCAAATGATCGATTCTAAATGTACATAATGAACTGTTACTAGAATATGTAATGAGGGACCACCACAATATCAACTTTATCCTTTGGTTTTAATCTTTATTCTTATTTAGGTGTAAGGTATTTATCCGTGATAATGCTATGCATGCATTTTAATGTAATAAAATTATTTTTACGAGTTTTTAAAGTGTTTTACTTTCTGTTTAAATTAATTTTGCTGATCAACAATACATTATTTTAATGAGCATTTAAGGTGTTTTATTTTTATCTTGTTTAAACAATTCTGCTGACGAACATAATACGAGTGAGAAAGGGGTTTTCAACATCTGAAAGTAGATGACAGAGATTTACACACATTTCTGTTGCAATATAATTTCATAGAAATGTTGCGATTCCCAATGCCTATTCGTTTTTTAAATGCATATTTGAATTTTTGTCACAGATAAATAATTACGTCTATGCTGCAGAAATCTTTCCATAACTATCAAAAATCTATGATCTATGTTACACCCATGTCTGGTTGCAGGCTTCCGGTTTATCCCACACACTTTTCTTATTGGGGCAGTTAAATTTGGCACACCCTCAATGATTGGCATTGCATTGAACTGCAAATCCTACAATGCTCTTTGTAAATTAGTTGCATGTTGATGTGAATGGTGGGTGCAGGTGGTGTATGTCATCAGTACGTCACAGTGACATCAGTATGTCACTGATGAAGAATGTTGATGTTGTTCTATTTTACAACTCAATATGCAAGTTAGGTCAAATCATGTGAACCCTACAATTGGGAGTTATGGCTTCGTGTAGCTAAAGGCCACCCCTGAAGGCCTTCGGGGCAGCCTTGAGCTACGCGAAGCCATAACTCCCAATTGTAGGGTTCACATGATTTGAACTATATTGTCTGCATAACCCATATGAGTTTTTTTTTCGGAGTGCATACACCTCCAGTTTGAACATGGGAATGGCAAGTAAGTGCAGGAGTTGTTGAACTAAGAGCAGATACCTTGTCAAACGATTTAGTTTCACTCATCTGATCAATTATTATTTTATATTATATTCAACTTTTTAACTTCCTTTTACCTCATATTATGAACATGTATGTAATTTTATTTTATCACCAGAATAGAAATATAATATATAAATTTTATTATATTTTACTATCGAAACGGAAAGTACATATTTGAATACAATTGGCACACCAATATTTTAAAGAAAAATAAGTTCATTACAAATGATATATACAAGTTTACACTCCACGACAATATTGTTACACATTGCCACCCATTTAAATAAACACTCAATGAATGATGAAACCCTGAGTTCATGCATTGCTATAAGCAAACGCTTGAGTATCCGTAGTAAACCTGCATGCGGACTTCATGAAGTTCTATGGAGATTTCATGGCACGACTTCTTCACTACGCTTTCAAGTTTGATGTTGACAATATTCACCTCTGACATTATCACTACCAGTTCACACCGCAATATGAAAGCATTTCTATAGAGCAATTGTCTATATGGGGTATATGCTATATTCCTCCATATGCATAAGGATTCTGTTGTGTAGCGTTCATTGTGGCAGCATCAGGGTGGTCTTCTGGTTGCTGCTGGTCCATGACTGACACTGCAAATAGAAAGGCAGCAGCGTGCAGTCTAACAGGATGCTGCTGTCACATCTGCACATGATGGAAGCAATGCAAGTACAAACCAAGAACATTTCCATCCATTTTGAGGGATAGTTATAGTATTTGGTTGGAAAATATGTCAATCGGGAAACAACTTCCTTTGAAGCACTAATAATAGTAACAATAATAATAATCTGACGCACTAAAACGTGATTATATGGCTATTATGACCGTTATGAGATATGCACTGGGTTTCCATGAGTCGATTGGCAAGTCACTCGGTTTTAATTGAGTTTAAATCCACAAGTGTGCTAATGCTATTTGATTGTTCCCCCTGTTAGTGACTTCAGTGGCCTGAAGTGCTAGTGCTGTTCATGGAGATATCTGCCGGGTAGATAACTCTATGGTGTTATCAGCCTACAGCATGCATGTAAAATATTCACTCTGAACTTGTCATTCGGGGAGAAAAGTTCATGCTATTAACAATTAAACATGTTTTTTTATTTGCAAGGCAAATATCGCTGATTAGTTCCTCACAGGCCAGTAATATTTATTAAATTAAACCGATGGGCCAACATTTGTGTGAGTATATGTATCAGCCAAGGACTCAAAATAACTTGATAGCAGCGAACAAACTGGAAAACTATAATGAATATCCAAATTTCATTTGGAAAACTAGAATTAAAAATATAAATATTAAAGTACCTGGTAACATGCTAAGGGTAAATAAAACGATTCCATTCTTACAGAACAATGATGATAGCTTCGTCAACTCCGAAAACTTTGTATCAATTTTATCAATTACTTAATTTGATATATATTTAATAATTTACTCTTCATTTTGGCCCAAAATTGCTGAGGCTTAGCTATGTGCATTGGCTGTTGCAGTAGTGTGTCTTCCCATAAGGTGACGGCACTACGCTAATCGCATACCTATGCGACTACATTTCTTGTCGATTTCAAGTGAGTAGTTGTCTTTCCACACTGCGAGTACGCGCCAACTCACTACTTCCTAATTTACTCATGGAAACCCTGTGATGCTGAAGGGCAAATACATTAGCATTGTCAATATTGTCGACATGTTGCTACATTTTAAAGATTTGGGATGGTCAAGTGGTCAAGATCAGCACACTTTGCCTATGAGGTTCTGGGTTTAATTCTTCGTGTAGTCAAAAAAATTCTCCAATAATTCCTGGGGGAGATTCTTAATCTTCAATTGCTCCCTGTGTTCTCATTAGCATGTAAAATACCGGAGACCAGGTGGGTTTCCTTCGGATTAGCTCTGCTATTGAATTACCACCTAAAACTATAATTCATCAAATCATACCTAAGCTACCTACTATTAGATACACACAAAAGAAGACAACTCCAAACCCAAGCTGAGTAACATTTCTGTTACCAATCTCATCTATCACTACAGATTAAATCCACGACGTCTAATGATAAAATCATTACACGACAATAGAGTTTTAGCATGGAGTTATTAGCTCGACGGTGCCTGTTTGAAGCACGGCGTCCTCATGGACCGGGTCACTATGCAAACTGCTTTTAGCAAGGCGTTGTATTTAGGAGTTGTGCTCTCGTTACTGTTATTTCATTGTTGCCATTAGTTCATTGACGGACAACCGCCACAAACAGACAAACTCGCCCAGTTGTTTCAGGATTCTACATTTTTATTGGTCAAAATTTGTCTACTCTGAAACAAGATTTATGTTTTTAATGGTTTGGTTTAAATATTTATTTACAAGTTATTTACAGTGTAAAATGTGAAACTAAATGTCAACTAGCCGAGTTTAGTTGTTTAGAGCTAAATAAAAGAAATTAGCAAAATTGGAAACACTGGAAAACAAGGATTTCCGTTGGCGTTTCCATCGACACCAATTAGCCTTCATAGCCGTTTATTCCGACGCCATCTTCCTGACAAAGTCGTCCCACGTAAAACTTTCATGTGCATCACGTGACATTCGATGTCGCGAATATGACGCCGTCGAGTTGATAACTCCATGCTAAAGCTCCTTATCTACAATGTAACATGAGTACTTCTGAGCAAACTGAGTCAACCTGGCACCTACCATTCTGCATACTGGCAGCAGCAAATCTGTTCATGAGAATACCGACACCTTCAATCACGGCTAACAATATACCACCAACAAGAGCTGACCCAGTCATTGCCATTGCACCGTCTACAAGGGATAATATCATTATTATTATTACCAACTATACCAACAGTTCAGTCATAGAAATCCAATAGGTTTTTTCAACCTATTGAACCTTTCCAAAGTCCTGCTTGGCGTATTTTAGAGACATATACGGCGCTTTAGGCATCACTTCACGTTCTAGGACGCGAGTGCAGTGAATAAATGAAAATGAGTTGATAATAATAATTATAATCAAATTGCTTGTGAAAGTGACTGCGTGAAAAGAACGACTACTGATCAGTTCTAGAGGGGGGCAAAGCATGAAACCAAAATGAACTTGCACTGTAGTTGACCGAATGCAAGCGTGCAATGACAGGACATGGTTTGCAGCATCCGAGCCCTTTCACTATGCCATATAACAACAACAGGTACCATTCTTTTATATGCACTTCCGAAAAGAAATGAATAGGAGTAGTTGTAATTGTATCGATATTTTCCTCAAGACAGGCAAGTTTCATTTTGGTTCTTGAATTCCAATGAGGTAGATGCTGTAACAGCATTCGGTAAGTTGTCAGGCAGTTCACTTTTCATAAAGTACACGGAGCTCGCGCGAAGCTTGTCTGAAAGTGCCTATGATTAGTTGCACTTGAAGAGATGATTTTTAATTGGTGTAAAATATCCTCTTATACAAGTTTGAATATTTTTTTTCTCAATTTTTGCCATTGAAATCTGTCTTTTCGATTTTTTCACATTAAGATAATCACATTTTAGTTCATTACTAACATGGGATTCCAGTCGTATTTTCGCTGCACCATGATTGTCAGTCTAACATTATAATTTCATATTATTACTCATCAATTAATTGGTATTAATTACCAATTAATTAACCATACCCATACACAAAATGGTTGGGTTTATGGAGAAAATATTAGTGTACTTATTATTTGGTTATTTTCCTCAGTATTTTTGCAATAAAGACGTAAAAACTGATAAAATATGAAGTAACAAAAGATCGCAACAACTCGAATAAGCCGTGATTTTTTATTTAAAAATCAATTTAGATCACGAAAAAAAGTTCGATTGAAATAAAGCGATTTTTTGTGTGCCAACCTTGCTTCCGTTTCTAGACAGACAGAAAGAACTCATTTTTAGATACAAGTTTTTAACAATCATATTATTGCAAACATTCTATTTTATCATTGTAGCTTACTTGTTCAGTTCAAATGATACCCAAATGTGAAAATAAACATCAATAATTGACGATAAATTGACGATAATTGACGATAAACATCAATAAATAACCTGAAAATATACTATACATTTTTTTAACATTGTGGTTCAAGTCTTGAGTAAATTGAAAACCATGTGTCTCATAATTTATAATAATAATACTAATATGATTTCAGTGTGGATGTGGATATAAAATGCTGCAGTACTGTAATTTGATATTTGATAATCATAATCAATTATAGCGCAGTAGCTTTGACAATCGGCAACGACATTTCGGACCAGCAGAACCAGTAAAACGATGCTAAGACTAAAAGACGGCTGGTGCTGGTAGTGCAGCGATGGAAGCTGGCTAGTGTCTTACTTCTAACGGAGAGTATTGCTCCTGTGGCTGCTCCACTCATTATACTGTTCCATGGGTCTTCTTTCTTCCTCATATATATCAACGTACAGTCCATTGATGAAAAACAACCACCCCACACCGCAAAATTTCCACCTGTTATGGGCGCTCTTTCTTTAATTCCAGTTAAACTACCAATAAACCTTTTCCGCATTCCCTGTAAAAGATGAGAAAAGGCAACATGAATACCAGTCTATATTAGACACTTGAATACCAGTCTATATTAGACACTTGAATACCAGTCTATATTAGACACATGAATACCAGTCTATATTAGACACTTGAACATTTCACGTATGACTTATAATCATATCAGTGAGTAGTTTGAGAAGTAAATATGCAATGATATAACAAACAACAGTTTCATGTTTCAGACTAAATATTACGATATAAACATGGTATTATTTAGCGGATCAGTTTCCTGATACTTGTTAATTCCAACTATCTTCAAGGCAGGCTTTACTTCCAATTCACTTTATCATAAAATGTCTATTGCAAATTAACTCTTTCTGTTGCCTTTGATAGCCAGAGCCAGATAATAAAGAGATTTCAAATAAAATATGACCAGTGCCAGCTAATTACAGACTACAGAGATAAGGCAATGTTACAAACCGTGGGAGCGTATCGGAATCCTTTAATAGCATGAAATACAGAGCCGCCAATGGCTCCCATGGCAAAGGCGCCGCCCAAATCCTCCGTTATCCTCCATGGACTAAAATGAAACAATATAACAAGTAATTTAAATAATTAGCAACCAGGGCAAAGCAACGGCAGATACATTACGGCAGATGGTCAGCGGATATCGCCGGCCTAGTGAATCGGTGCTCCGGCTGCAGTATGCAATCACACAAATTATTTGTTATTGGCAGCAATACATAATTATTGTAGCTTGTGAAAGAACTGACGAAAAATTTGCTAAATTGAAGTTCATGCATGTGCTGTGTTGTATAGCATGAATACTACTTATCTGTAGAATTAGAATGCCAACAACTTTTTTTTTACCAGATCAAAATCTGGTATGAAACCAATTATATCTATAACTTGGACAACCAGAGAGAATTACTTCTGCTCTTACTTATTACACACCAACGTCAGATTTGATTTGAAAGACTCTACACTCTAGCGATCGTAATTTACCATGCTACTTACTGTGGGCTAGCTTGAAAAACGTGACTGGCCATGAATATATTCCCCGAATAAAAACAGACCCGAGCCCCATTGTCAAACTTAACTGGCCAGTACATCAGGCCTCATTGATTGTCTTTGGGGTTGTAGTTCGTAAAAAAATTGAAATGCATGTATGTTTCTCTTTTACTATTATTATCACAGGTGATTCATCTGAAAATATTTCCCAGTTGCTCTCACTTTCTAACTTCTCAATGGCTACCCCAGATGATCTCTCCAGCACATCACAAGATATCCCATTCAATATATGCTTCGAAATGGCCTGCTGTTCGAATAGATCAAAATACCTAAGAACAGAGTTATTACAGATTTTATATAGCATGTAGACCTGCAATTCTTTAATAATAATAATAATTAGTTCGCTTATATACCGCTTAATGAAACTGTTAGACGGTAACTTCTAAGTGGTGGAAATAACTTATTACCGCCTGGTCACTGGGTACAAGCACACTTCGGCGATCTTCGGCCTTTCAACCTCAAATC
>JAOQGN010092113.1:0-12054 GCA_027564295.1 Himantozoum antarcticum
ATTTGTTTCTTTAGTTCTGTTTTTGTTTTTATTAAGTCTACGAGAAGGTAGTGTATTCCCTGGTCAGTCTGCGTCGAAGCGGTATAGTTGTTGAAATTTGCACTTTGCCTGGAAATAAATCATAATCCAGAAGTATTTAAAAGTAACTATTGAAGCTGTTTCATGTATTTGAAAAGGTTGTGAATTAATACATCATCTGTTTGAGCTGATCAACTGTTTCTTTCTGTGAGTAAACGTCTGTTTAAAATTCTATAGATTTTTTTATTTTGCTGCCTCGCTATCCACCCCCACCATTCACCCCTATGCCTCGATCAGAAAACACGCTATATTCATAGATCTTTGGCTACGGAAGCCCTATGGTTTCACTAGTTACTAGATACTAGTAACACGTAAACTAGTTGCTAGTAATCAGTTGCTACTAACTAGTTAGAATTGCTTCACTAGAACTAGTAAGTTGGTTTACCTAGTAACTGGGTTCCTTTACCTTCACTGCTTCATCTAGAGTTTTGTACTAAATGTATTGGGTAAGTGTACGAATGACATTCTATACCAAGTGCTTAGCAATCCACATGGTGATGGTAATAAACTAGTAAGTATTAGATAATTAGATTATCAGGTATGATAACCATATTTAGGTGGTCAGTTTGACATGCGCTATTAATTAGTATTAGACTATTAGTAGATTAGTAGTAGTACTAGTATGACAGCAAACACAACTTACCTACGCGTCCATCACCAACCACCACAAGTTTGAAATTTTGAGGCACAGACATCTAATTAAGTGATACAGTAAGCAACAGTAGAGTGTCTAATTCACTGTTAAGCGAGCTCGATACAGCCAACACACCAAGTTAAAGTCCAGGGTTTTGTATTTAAATTCTGTTCTGGTCAACCAAAAAGTTGGAGTAACTTCGAGATTCAACCTCAGATCAACCAAGAACCAAGTAATGGCCAGTAATCAAAAATAATTTAGCAGACTACAGAGAAATTAAAAGTTGAAATCTTTTGTTTCTTTGACTCAGTTGAGTTTGATGGTATATAGTGACGACAAAAATTTTGAAAGCAGCCAGTCAATTCTACACTGAACAGCAATTACTGTATTTGCGACTTCAATAGCTGAATTTCAGGGAACTAAAGATTCATACAGTTGTTTACACACGCGGTGAAAGGGTATCCCTTCTAAACTATTAATACTATCCAATCACGTCACCGATTATAAATAGAAAGTTCCCAGACAATTTTGATGACACTTTCCCTAGCCTGTCTTTACAAGCTTCGTAAAATGCGGAGTTGCCCCGACGATCGGTCAACAAGAAACAAATGTTTAACGAAGCTTTTAAAGACAGACGAAATTTTCCCCAGACGATTTACACATGAGAAGACAACTCTATCGGTGGTTGCAATGCCAACCATATGGGCAAAGACAATTTCACGGACGCAACAGCTGTGATTGGTTAGTGGCAGAGGTGTAGTGCTAACCAAAGTCATACAAAAAGATGGCTTTTTGTATGGCTTTGGTGCTAACCAGAGCCATCTAAGAGATCTCTTATATGGCTCTGGTAAGAGACTTATAGCCGACTAATATTATAGCCGAAAAACACTTTCAAATACATATTTTTAAACTATTGTGCACCTAAGACTATGCCTGCATCTAGAGGCTGATAAAATAAGATTATACTTTTATCATATTATTTTACTCAATCCAGATTATACATACATACATACGGCTCTGGTGCTACCCAAAGCCGTATACAAAATATATTTTGTACGGCTTTGGTTCTACCCAGAGCCACATACATAAGTATTATATACAGCAAAAAAGCTGACATAGAAATGATGTGCAACAAAATAAAGCTAGGTCAGATCTATTATGGGTGCGCATATTGGGCTTGTAAACGTAATTAGGTCAAACCAAAGGTGTGCTTGCCAGTACTCGTTGGCTATTGGTTGACGGCAGATTAGTTCAAGTAGTACTTGCTTCTTTGCTGTATTAAGTTTGCTGTGCCAGAGCCATAATAAGAGCAACGACTCTTAAGGCTCTTGCACACCTGGACGGTTTAAAAAACCGTCCGGAACTGAAAAAAAAACGGACATGCACATTATACAGGTTTTCATCTGTCACAGATTTTTTAAAGCAATTTGATTGGTTGAATGGAGGACAATGATAATGACAGTATCCTAAATTAAAATATTTCCCAGTTTGCTAATATGTTGTCAAAGAGACCGGCTGCTGCTATTCTGTTACTAAGACGAAGAAGACAATTAAAATCTAAAAGAACTAAACGCATTTGGGTACACGACATCAACAAAAGAAGGGATATACACGGACATTTTAATACACTGCATAAGGAACTACTTAATGACCTGATCAACTACTTAATGGTGATCAAGGTTGCATTTGCATTATATTGCCATAATAATATGCCATGCTGCCAAAATATACCATGCTGCCACAACAATGCACAACCATCATATCATCCTAATAATTTTATTACATATACACAATGCACATTAATAATAATTTAATTATCATTAAGACATTAACTAAATTTATTTTTATGGTCAACAGCAAACACTATTTACAGCCAATATGCTATGGCCAGTCAGTTTTGAAGTTACCTGCACTATGTTTTGCAGCAGTGTGCAGACATTGAGTGCAGACAACTCCGGGACAACAAGGGACAGGTCATAAATATGAGGTCGGCATTGTACTTCACTAATTAATAATTTTATTTGATTGCTAGTCAGTTTGCTTTTCATTGACATGTTACTTGTTGGTAAGTGAGAGTACTAAAAATTTATCTGTTTATCAAAACTTATCTATTTGTCAAAAGTGTATCTATTTAAATTGATTTAATTTTAAAATTGAAGTGAAAGCTTGCTTGAATGAACAATCGCGGTCTGGCGATGAATAGGCTGTATCTGCGATCTGATTGGCCAATAGTTGGACGGTTATGGAAAAAATCGCTCAGATCACGATTCCCATTGGCCGTTGGACGGCAACAATCCCGTTGCCTTGACAATGTGCATAGCACCAATACAAAAGCACGTGTACGTTTCCTGCAACGGCAAATTTCCCTGTTATCGCTATCGTTATCTTTCAGATGTGCAAGAGCCTTTAGATTATGTATCACGATAACTGAATTAAGTGAAGAAATGCACATTGTCAAGATATTATGGGTGCTAGAAAATATATCTTATGTGGAGAAGATGTATTCCCATAACACAGCGCAATAGCGGCCAAAATCACAATATAAATATATAAATATGCATACATGTACATTCGTCTAAGATAAAACTATGATTTATTTAAAGTTAAAATAATAAATATAAAACTTATAAATATATAATTAATATAAAACTTAAATAAAAAAGGTCGTTCTGTACCTATAAGTCTGGGCATGAAATCTAAAAAGAGAACTTTTATGAGAGTTACGACTCTTAGGCTGTTGATTTAGCAGCAATACCATTAACCCTTTCCCTGCCAGCCATTATGCCGCAGTTTCCTACTAAAATTTTATTAAAAAGGGTGACTCACACTGTAAACTGTAAATAAAATTCCTGCACGGTAAATGACTTGACCATTGCCAATTGTTCACTATTTAAGGTTTCAATGCCAAATATTAGTTTCAGGACAGCTATGAACTACCTCTAGTCTGTTTTTTCCACATTGATTTAAAAACTCATACCAGCCTCTATATATAGCAGATAAAATTACTGATAAATTGAATCGATACTGAGCACTAGTCATTGCCGCTGCCAATGTCTATCCAAATTTTAGAGTGCCGAGATTAATTTAATGACATGTAACAAATGGTCTGCCAATTGACATAGAATTACACAAACCTTGGAAAGACGACAGTCTAGAAGAAGTCCATCTATATCTAGCAGTGACACTTTAAATACGAGATTCGTGTTACGTCTATCTACAGTCGATATGTTGAATGTGAAGCCGTTTTGCTTTTTATGGCTGTACCCAAGCTGAGTGCAAGCTTTATATAAGTCTGTGATTACTTGTTCTCTAGTGCCCAACACATAGTATCTAGTCATCCGTTTGACTAGTCTCTGCATAGTGCTCTACAAACCAAAAGTCATAAATTAACCAACATTCTAATTTGACATTCTCAGTCTTACAATGACATTTTTTATCAAGTGATCAGTAAACGCATAAAAATATAGTTTTAAAAATTAAAAGTGACAGCACTTCTTTCCGCAATTTATTTGCCCGTGCGCACCAGAGTTCATCGGAGAGGGACAGGGATACCTATATAAAACGATTGCCTACTTCGAATTATGAAGAGAGCGGAACGATTATCTGTCTTATTAATACTATTAAAATCTCTGTAATTGTCACATTTACTTAGCATCGTGATTTATATTATCAAATTATCACAGATGTTGACATAGTGTATTACAATGATAAAACCAGTGGCTAGTAGATTGGTGGGTAGGAGTTGTCTAATCATGTCAATGCGGAAGAGGGATAAGATAACTCCCTAAATTGGATGCTCCGGCCTACACAATCTTCTTACATTCCTGGAAAAGTTACAGAATATAAGATGAGGCACAAGGTTATGTTTCCGTTGTGAACTCCTCAATCCCTGACCACATAATGTAGGATCATAGGCTCATATCTGTAGACGAACTATTGGGCAGTGCAGCTTATCATACACACCTGTGAGGACTGAGAACCTGAGCCTTGTGTACACGGTATTTGACTAAGTAGCATATTGTCAGGGTCTATCGGCTGTGAGAAGCTGTACAACTGCTCGTCAGTTGGATGATTGAAGCTGTTATCTGAATCTGACCTCTCTCTGCTAGCCACAGGAGCAGGCTGACTGTATGATACGGCATTGACACTCCTACAAACAGTGTAAAATTACCTGCATTAGCAGTGGAAAACTAGAAAACCTTCACAAAAGTTGTTAAGTTACCAACCAGTGTGAAGGTTAACAAATCAAGCTGTGCATGTTCATAGTGTCTTGTGGAGCAAACCATGTACTGCTTTTCAATTTAGCAATATTAACATATTATTTGATTACGCTTTACATTTTATGACGAAACATACAGACTTACCCCGCGGGTGGAGAGAGACTAGCTTGGCCAGCACCGAGACGCCGTCGCTTGGTCGAAGGTGAATTTTGCACATGAACACCTGGTCGATGAAAGGCTACAAATAATGTACAAAATATTGTGATGCAAGCAAATGAACACAAAGCAACAGTCCTGGTGTCATTTAAAAGTGTGTTTTATATATTCAACTATACTAATGGCCATAATTTCTATACAAAATTCAACATTCTTGTGATGTTTCGAAAGTATCACTATTTAGAGGATAACGGCTATTGCAAAGACCCACAATAGCAAAACCATGCCTCTAAGTGTTCTGTGTCTTGCTTTGTTTACTTTCATGCAACATTCGTAAATTTGTTAGATTGGCCTGCAACATACTATTTTCTGGTTCATTCTATAATATTTTAAATCGTTCTTAGTCAAAAGATCTACATGTATAAGCAGGTCAGTACAACAACAGTCAGTTCAGTATTTAGCTGACAGTTATCAAGTATCCCAGCTTATTATACAGTTCACTTTATACAACTAGTCCTACATGTAGATTTAACTAACTTATTATTACACCCTACAAATTCCAGTTTTGCATATTATATTTTATGTTCAGCAGTGAATTGTCATAGCTAAGTTCATTAGCAGTACGCAACCTCTGATACAACACTTAACTTTAAGTTGAGAGCAGCCAGGCAAATATTTAAAAGCTATTACCTGTTGAATTAATGCTGGATTTATGTAAAATCAGTACCTACGTAACCTATTACCTACTTGGTGGATAGAAAACAATGGTAATATAGCTACATTTGGGAAGGAATATCAGTACTACGTAAACAATATAATTATGTACACACAATAATGTCGGACTATTATATAGTAGTAAGATGCAACATTAGTGTTGTGTAAACATAGGAAGAAGGAATATATTACGTACATCTCTCCAACTCTTTCTTGTACCATCTATGACCTTTAATCTCTGAGATTGTGAATCTGGAAGAAGCATCTGGTTCCAAGATTCTTTTGAGCAATGCTGAAGCATAAACAACAATAACAGATATCGAGCGAACACTAGCTATTAATTACAATTGGATAAGATAAGTTAAACAACATCTTAGTGTAACTATAATCTTACTATATTACAATAGGATAAGACAAGTTAAACAACATCTTAGTGTAACTATAATCTTACTATATTACAATATATAAACATATAGGAAATTTTAAGCATTGCATGTTGCAGCATAAATAATGAAATCGTATATATAACATGAAAAGACAATTTCATTGGCAGATTTATCTCATAAAATACATATTAAACTGGCTAAAGTCAAAGTCAAAAGTCAAAGTCAAAAATAAAAGCAAATAGTAATGCCAGTGAGTTGAGTTCTTTCGTCATTCTTCTCACATCTCAATATGGACATGTTGATAGTTCTACAATGCAAGTTATCGCAAGTTAGTAAAGTTAGCCAGATGAAGAGGTAGAAAGCTTGGCGGCAATCTGTTAAACTGCCAACTTCCATGTCATGACGATATAATTTGTCTAATCACTTACATAATGAGAGTACGTCTATTTTGTTGAAGGGAGGGGTGTCTGTTTTATTCTCACTCCAGAATTTATATTCTGGAAACTTAATACATGGCTGATCCCATGGCAACTCTGCGATAAAATATACCAATTATGATTAGTATAGAGCAACAATTATTTGAATAATAAATATTAACCATCAGCTCAAGAACATTAAGCTGACAGAACAAAAAATAATATGCAAGTCAGTTTGAATAGCGGGTGCTTCTAAAAATGTCTATAAATTATAACATCCGATTAAAGAATTTGAATCAAACTTTCAAATACAAGTGTATCCCATAATTTTAAGAATGCTGTTAAATGATTAAAGCGTCGCAAAAATCTATGATCATGCCAAAATTTGGTACATTCTATGATAGTACACTTATAATAATCAAAGAATTATTAACAGCATTCTTCTCACCACAAGCAGTTATATACGAGGAGTTGTCGTCTCCAGTAGAAGGGTAATTTGTAATGACAAAATCGTTTATTAGTACCATTAGGAAAATAAATATTATAAAGAATGTGGATTCAAGCAAATTACTTATAGTTCAAGATTAGAAACATAATATTACAATTATAAATATAAATATAGGTTCAGCTTTTGATAAGATAATCCTAAAAATCGACAGAGCGTGACTGTACTGTATATGTCCTCAGTGCGCTTGACATTGTCCCAACACTGCCTCTGCTATAATAGTAGCCTCGCCAAGTACATCTACTGCATGTATTTTACAAGACATACAAATTTCGGCATTCGATTTAGTAAAAATGTGCTGAATCTACAAAAAAATCTGCAATTTTTGTAACCAATGTCTATGGGATTCTCAGTGTACCAAAGCACCACCTTTTACCACCAATTACTGTACCAACAACCCCGCTTGCATGCATTGAATACAACTTAGACCTAATATACAGAGCACATGATTTGATGTGGTATGCTCACTAACCTCCTGCCAACATGGCCACTAGTATGATGCCACATGACCAGATATCTGTAGGAGGTGCTTTGTGAGGTATGGCATTGAGAACTTCTGGTGCTACATACGGGTAAGTACCACAGCACTTGTCTAGAGTCCTCTCCTTGCCATGATACCGAAATATTGTAGCTAGACCAAAATCTGTGACTTTCAGATTGTCTAGAAACAGAAACAAGTCAAAGTCACTTGTACATTATTGAGCTGGACTTCAAGTGCCTTTCTTGTAAACGATAACTGTTCTTGAAAACAGTCTCCAAAGAGCAATAAAAAATAATAAACTCTGACTAAACGAAAAATGTCACATACATAGATTATAATTATCGTGACAACTTCAACTTGCCAATGAAAAGGAGGAGCATACCAATCACCTATACAAAGCTAACAGTAACTACAGTATATAAATTCAGAAAAATTGTATGGGTCGACATTCACTGCCGAGAAACTCATATCTTAATAAAAATAGCTCGATAATCCTTATATATTAGCGGTAATAATATAATATATATATATTAGCGGTAACATAATATTATATATATTAGCAGTAATTAATTGAAACTGGAAAAGAAGAGCCACTTCTGATTTTTGGACAGCATTTTCAAATTTCATATCCAAATCCTTTTTTGTCACGCAATTAGAGACATTATAATATTCAAGGGCACTGTATATATGTGTAGACAGGCTTGCACTAAAAAAAAGGGCGGACGGAGTCACCAATCCGCTAATTCTAAGCAGGGAGGCAATAGACCAACATGGCATAATACCATTTTGGAAAGTCTTGAAAGACTTGATCACAGATGAAACCAAAATCTCGGACCATGAGAGGAGCGGGTGAGAGCTCTGCAAGGGGTAAGTCAGAAAGGAAATACTCCCAAAGTCCAAATTAGTATTTACACAACCATCCAGATGCTATAATTACCTTGGTTAAGTTCAAAAATTTAGCAATAAGAAGCAAATATTACCGTATTCATCAAATAACAAATTCTCAGGCTTCAGATCCCGATGGGCAATCCCCCTGCTAAACATATATTCTACAGCATCAATGAGTTGACGGAATAACCTCTGTGCGTCTGCTACATCCATTCCAACATCGGGTTCTGTAATTAAATATATTTCATTTAAAAACAATCGTCATGTTACTAAGATGCCGTCAGAATCTTGTGACATAAATTTTCAACTAACCTGAACATCTTTCAATTTTGTTAACCCAATTCCTTAGACAACTTTACAAAATGGGTAGTTACTGTTATTCCAGATCTCCATTCGTCCATTTACCAAACATAGTAATAACACCGCGGCTTATATTTCTCTCATTCATAGTTCCTGCTTTATATGACATTGCTCATTCTCCAAAAATCATCAGCAATATAATCAAACGCATGTGCTGTATATTTGTGATCAATGACAAAACCCATCTGCTCAAATCTAATATCTGCCAAAATAAAGTGGACAAACATTTATTGAGTTTATTTAACCAAAATAAATAATAGATCCAGATCACGTGTTGATAAATCATACCTCTATTATGGTTATGACCATAGCGTCAGATTTAACCTGGGCAAAGGCTAAATAGGCCTACATAACCAATAATACATAACCTGGACAAAGGCCATACATTCAGCACTTTGAAAGTATAAATAAACAATGAGCAAGTGTAACCAATTATAGACCTATTAATAGACTAGATGGCGAGAGATTTGGTCAGGTAGAGATTTTTTGTAAAAAACTTACCAATTCTATCAAACAATTCACCACCGGATGCATATTCCAGAAGCAGGTACATAGCATGGTCATCTTGTCTGCTTCCATATAACCGTATTATGTTATCATGATTACACATCTTTTGTATGCACAACTAAAGGGTATGGTAAGCAAAGACGTGTAAATACGTTGTATTTGTTATATATTTTGTATTCATGTGTCACGCTGCACAAGTATAACAGATGAAAATTAGTTTTCAGTCACTATGACCAGTGAGTGACTGAATAGTCACCATTACTATGCCTCAATTGCTCTCAGTTTTAGGGCTGTAGCACACCCATGTAAATCTCAGGAGCAGAGCCTTGACCCCAGAACTTTAGCATTGATAGCCCAATTATAAACCCCAATCCCTTGACCTTTTTACAAAGTAAGAAAAGAAGAATTCCACAAATGGGAATCGAACCTGGTCATACAGATAGATCCACAACAATATCCACAGTATGTCTATATGAAGAAAATGGAAAAAAGTGCAACCCATTTATAAACAATCAGCGAGTATTTAGAAATAATCATGTTGAAGTTTTGTTGCTAATTCAAGACAAAAAATATTTTAAACTAAAACTAAATGTATTGCTACAGCAAACATGCCTTACATGCGGTTCAGACTACGCACACATAACAGATATGTCCTACTCAGATGCACTGCATTGGTCATTGATAGGAGAAAAAGATTAATCCAAAGCTTTAATATAATTATTTTATTGCTAGTCTATAAGTAAGTACAAGTAGTAACAGTTCAAAACATTTAGAAATCTAGGAAAATTGCATTTAGCTATGATAAGCGATGCTTTAAACACTAATGTTTAAATATTAGAACCCATGTATTCGGTCCAATCTTGTAATTTTACCTCTTTACGAATTTCATCTTTTCGTTGTTGATCATCACTCAGGCCAATGATTTTCACTGCAACAGCGGTGTTGTTTTCATCATTGACTGCCAGCCTAACCCTAGCGATTACAAAAATAAGTATTGGCAATAAGCTTTATGGTACAAGCTCCGCCCACATACAATGAAATTATCTCCCCTACGAGCATTCAATATTTCGAAATCTGCTG
Organism: Himantozoum antarcticum; assembly: GCA_027564295.1. Taxonomy (NCBI): domain Eukaryota; kingdom Metazoa; phylum Bryozoa; class Gymnolaemata; order Cheilostomatida; family Bugulidae; genus Himantozoum; species Himantozoum antarcticum. The sequence continues at coordinate 10,426 of JAOQGN010092113.1, forward strand.
ATTTAAAAAATATTTTCCATATTTGCAATAGCTTCAAGTCATTTACCCAAAATGCCAAAAAATATAATGTGTGCTTCAAGCAGGTGCCGAGCAACAGCCTCCAAAAAATGCTGTCATATTACTTACTCATAAAGCAGCGATTTTGTCAAATACACCAGAAGTACTAATCAGATGCATTCTATAGAAAACTACTGCAGATAGCATCTATGGTGTAAAGCGCAATTTAGCTCAATGATAGCTTATATAAATGTTGGGCTCTTTAAAGGCCAGCCAATTAGAGATGACTAGGAACTAGAGATATGAAATTATGTGTAGTTACTAAGTGGATTGTGAAGATTCCAAATTTGGAAATGGCTTTTTCCTATCACCGCCTGTTCTCAAGATTGAGATTATGGGGAGACGATTTTGTAAGGCGGACCTCCCATAAAGCGTATTGGCAATTATTTAAAACATCATGGAATGAAAACTTCGGACGAGTCTATAAAATTAAATTTCCCCTTTGATGGCGAATTGCTTGAGGCCCTATAACAAGATTGCCAATATTTCAGCCCATTCACTTTGTAGCACGATTAAAACATCTTCAAGACGAAACACCAAAATAGCACAGTAGATCATAAAATCTCATTGAACATCGAGATTTGAGATTTAAAGTTAATGAAATTTTACATAACTGTCAGTTTTGCATCATCGTTCTATCAACTTGATAATAATTAGTTAAAGATATTAAATCCCAGAATAAGAAATTGCTGCTGATTGTATCTTCTATAGAATAAGGTTTCAATAAAAACAAACGACATAAAAACATAATATCTACTATTTTATCTACCTTTTAGACCGAGCAATTTCTTAAATTTAAACTTTTGCTCCAAACCATCAATTTTATAATAATTACATACCGAGTAGCAATATTCAATCGATTGCAATGACCAAGATCAAACAAAAAGAACTGATATATCAAACAGTAGCCACACTTACTCTCCATATGCTCCCTCACCAAGAACTTGCACAAAATTCCATCCTTCGATGAACGCCATGGCAGCTTTCTAAAATAGAAAACATTTTATTGCAACTGGTATCGCTACATACAAGCCTATGACTAAGGTTTGGGATGCCCAAATCTCAAGATCCAAGCCAAAATCGAGGTGACCGAACCAAAAAGGAATTATACCTACAATAGGCCTACTACGAGAAAGTTGCTAGCCTGTTTTACTGTCACTGTGCTATGCAATAAATAATAGAGTTAGAGTAACTGATAATGTATCCATTAGCAAATACTGCCCCGAGCCCAAATACTCTTTCACTACGGACTTATTTTTCAAAATTTTACATGCCTCACTTTAATTCAATATTCTGAGAGAACTTGGCATAGCTGGAGCTTTGAAATATAATAAAAATTTTGTTCACAACAGAATTGTGCATATGATGATACTATTGATGGGTGGGTGGGGTAGAGGGTGGGGGGTAGGCCAGGTAAGTAAAAAAACACCAAGTATTTTCAGATTCATAGCCGGTGAAAATCAAGTTTGGCACCTAGAAATTTGGAAATAAGCTCATTAGAATTCTCTCAGAACACTGAATCTAGTAAACCTGGGTGTGGTTGCCTATCTTGCACCCAAGCCTACTAAGTGG
>JAOQGN010092224.1:0-12049 GCA_027564295.1 Himantozoum antarcticum
GTAACAGTTTCTACATTATACATGTATGTATATAGCATAGCAACACTCATACCTGGAGCTGAATCCGGGTCCTTTGTCGCACAGCACCTAGCACAGTGGCAGGTGCTGTGCGCACATCCATCCACTACACCAACTCAGCAACCTTAAAAAGGAAGCTTCGCCGGTGCATTTAAACATTTGTGGTAATTGTCAAACATGGGCTTTTGCTAATAGACATGCATCCTGATATGCTAACATATTATTTTGCTATCTCTATTCCAGGAGTAATATTAATTGCGACAAGCAAGCTTTCCACAGTGATTATGGACGACTTGGGCAACTGAGCAGTGAGGACGCTACTATTCTGTCCCTTCCCAATTCAATGGCTACAGCTTCACACTGACTATGAAGGCAACTATAATTGAAGGAGTTTTCAGGACTCGCTGTAGCTAAAACTCTAGGCCTATTGTGTAGTTGTGTCAATAGGCCTACAATTAGCGTAAAGAAATAAAATATGACGTGAGTAACAGCATATATAGGCCTAATAATTTTAATAGTGAGAACAACAAGTGCTAATTAAAAGCTGCGGACAGACGGTGCTGTAGATGCACCACTTTGGTTACCAGTATATTACCATGTTATTTTCAGTTTGTTAGGAAACGAATAAGCGATTATATACACCCTTGTATGTTATATACTGTATAGACTCGTGTAACAAGCCCCTAAGTTTGAGGCAGGTCCGGCAATGGAGATTTCTTTAGATAGCCAGTTATTTAGAAAGAATTGTAGGCAGAGAAGTTGTCTTTTCCATAAAAAGTGCATTCGTGTCCCAAACCCCAACCATAATCTTAGAACTAAGGTAAGCCTAAGCTGAAAATCACAAATACTGCCAACACTAAAATCATACAAAAAAAAGTTTGCCAATCACTAAAAGAATGCCAACATCTATTTATAGTCTTAAGGCAATATAGCCTGAAGTTTAGCCTTTATTCTTGCTTGCCTGGGAGCTATTACCAGTACTAAGGCTATTACTGAAAGCTTTCAGCTGATAGTGAAACAAGCCAGTGTCTGTGGTTTATGTAATTAAGTTGACTAGCAAATCTTAATGCTGCCAAGCATAATTACTGGATGTCAGTGAAATATTTAAGCCCAATTTTCAAAATTATATATTAAATGATATTATATTTTTATATATTTTTTATTCTAACAAGCCTATACGTAAATGGTGCAACTTGAACATGTAAAAGTAAAAGTTTGGAAATGTTGGGTTATATTTTTGGTTCTGTGGAAAATTTGGGCAAATTTCTGGCTTGTCATGAAGAATTTCTTGTTTTAGGTATCACATAGAAACGCTATATGGAGGCCCTGCCAGAGATATCATTGGCTTGTCAACTATATGTACGACATATAAATGACCCAAGAAAGATTCTCTCCGAAGGGTACAGCTATTTAACATGTCATGTAGTTGTCTAACACAAAAGCACTCCGGACACGCAAAATCAGTTAATACGCGCCACTATGTCAGCACACAAAGGTGGTGCTGAGCAGATCATCGTCTAGTCTGGGGCTCAATTTACCCGATGTCAGCGTATGCATTACCTATGGTGTGCTATATTCTGCAAAAACCATTCTTCAACAAACTGGATAGATAGTGTGGCAGAAAGTGGTGGTTAAATAAATCCTTTATACTTTATTATGGCAGCTGTCCACTGACTACATTCATGTTTGCTAAAGCAATTTGATCAGTACGAGTATGGAAACCAGATGTTGCGGTGTCCGTAATATTGTTGAACACCCCTTGAAACAATACTTTTACAGCTGCAAATAGATTGTCGACACCAGATTCTGTGCTAACGATTATTAGCACTGCCTTTTCAGCAATGCACTTAACTTATGATTATTTGTGATGGTACATTTTTGTTTGTTGTTGTGCCGGTCTTATTATATTGTATATTATTTAATAGATATATGTGTGACTTGTATATTATTTGTTAAAATCATTGTTGTTACATATCCCGAAATAATAGTGTCATAATAATGTTTTATATTATTTATATTTAATATATTATTAGTCAAAACTGCAAATAACTCAGTTCCACTATACTTCACATCCACAGTTCCACTATCCTTCACTTAGCCCCGTCTCCAGTACCCACTTGGGGAGGAGCGGCCTACGGAGTAAGGAAAGGGGGGAGGTACCCCCTTCCTTACCCCACCAGCCGCCCCTCCCTAAGTGGGCCCTGGAGGTAGGGCTATTATGCTCCACTAATACAGTTTCACTATACACAAATTTTACAGTTTGATAATTAATCTAATATCTTTAAATACTAGCAATAGTGTTATAAATTTTATTGTTTTTATGATGTCATGACGGCACTGTGTCATTGATGTCAATATTATAAATTTAATAAATAAATAATACTACTTTATGCAACAGTATACTTTATACAGTATGCAGCACCACTACAGTAATTACGCAAGTTAATAAATACAACAATTATATATTAATAATTCTAGGAAATTGCATGTCTTGGAAAGACCATAATTTGTTGTAGGCCTGCCTGGCTACGACTGTTCTCCAAAAATATCACCATGCCTTTCTTCATTGGCCATAACACCGGCATCCATGCGGTATTCTTAGTAACGCTGTAGCTTCCAGCAGTTCTATGGCATAATTGTTCATGCTAGCTTAACCTGTTGATGTTCAGTTAGTCTGGCTAACTAAGTTAACTGAATTGGGAGTTGTTGGCTCGTGGGCCGGCAGTGAGTGTTGGGGTGTTCATTGTTGCAAACATCCCAACACTCACCGCCGGTCCACGAGCTGATAACTCCCAATACAGTTGGCTTGGTTAGCCAGGCTAGTTCAAAACCAAACGGTATATACCAAACAGTCATTAGCTTGAAGAGTGTCACCAGGTTCTTTACTGATCACCACCGAATACATTTCTGCTGGTGGACATTGCACAGGTCCAGTGTGCAAAGAACCTGTGCATGAGTATTGGCCAGATCGCCTCCACTTATAGCTGTTGGTTGGGTTACATCAAAGGCCACAGTGTCTTCTGAACATGTGCTTCTTAAAGTTACACTAAGATGCCAAGTCCTCCACTAAATCAGTATCTAAAATAATATGAATTTTAAGTAAATGACGCTCAATACACTGTACAATGAAGTATAAAAATATCTGTCTCCAATTTAATTTTACAAACCATACGTAAAAAGCTATGAAACAAACTATTTCAGACCAGATTTTTGTAATGGCTCGTTGGTACAATGATCGAACTGTCACTTTTCTGTATTCTATTTGTTTAACTTAGAATAATTTTAGCTAGTGAATGAAGTAGCATCCTCCTAGAAATTAAAAGTGATGTAACATTTTCTACTGAGTTATTCATTCAAATTCAAAACAATCAGCGGGTGATACTTAGTCATGTTACAATCAGCCCACACCTGTTGAGAGAAGGCCGGGTGGTGTACGTTTGTCTTATATACGTATTTGGCACAGGAAACCGTGACATGATACTTGAAGTCAAGACAAGTGCTTGTATCGTACCGCTTTGCTATGATTTTTATATTGAAAAATGATTAAACAAATATATGTTTTAAAATTATTTTAGTGACAAAGTTCCAGTGACCGTAACAAATGCACAATTGAAAAGTATTAATTTGAATGAAAAATTCAAAGCTACGTGAATAGTTTTGAAACTTGCACCATTTTGAAGTGTCGTGTTACCGCTCCCTGTGGAAAATGTATAGGCCCTCAAAGCCGCCCTCCCTCCAACCCTCAACGGAACACTAACAATTTGAACATTGCAATTGGAAATTAGTCTGTTTCTAGATTGTGGCTAGGAGTTAGATAGGTGCACATCATTGGCCCCATCTAGTGTCTAAGTTCTCACTATTTTTACAATTTGTAATTTGCTAATAAACATGGATTCCCTTCAATAGTAGTGGGTTGTGATACAGGGTAGCACTGTTATATGGATCGGTATAACTTACCGAACCTTTGCATTCAAACTCTACTTCATCTGCTAGGTTTAGAGACAATAATTCAGAACTCATTTGCATAGAAACATCATGCAGCTGTTTTCTCTACTTCTGGCTTGATGAGTGGCATCTTGGTTCGTGCTGTCAAATTCACCTCATTTTCCAAACTGAAGAAATTCATCGCAGCTAATGAATAGAAAACAATTTTTGTAAAGCCAATTTATGAGAATAATTTTGGCTGGAATGTTATATAGCGCTCAGTAGCCAGTTATTCCGAGATTGGTGGTTTGCTTAGCTGGAACGGATGAAAGGAATCATGTACCAGGTCGAACTCGGGTCATGGGGCAGAATGTGGGACCGGGTCAGTTCGAGTTAGCATGTGCGAAGGTCACCGATTACTTTTTTATTTTAATTTATTTTTTAATTTATTTACCTATTACATTTTGCCATGATTCTGCATGTCTACCATAATTGTTTGCTAATTTGACAGTAGTTCGACACGAGGTAGCCTATCTTGTAGGCCTATGTTGCTGAAAGATGACATTTCATAGTTAACCCATAGTAGCACTGTTAAGCAAACACATCAGTTTTAGACTATGGATACCGCAATACCAATCCTATATTTCAATATTTATCTATTTTTCATTTATATGCAATCTATTACAGTAAGTTAAGACCGGCTGCATAAATTTTACAAAACACCTCTCTAACAAGCAAATGCAATGTATTTTAGTGCTTACCGAATCTGAAAGAGTTGTTAACAGGTCTGAAAATAATATGCAATGGTTGAAATGACAGAATATAATTTATATATAGGCTTACAATAAATGTGGCCTATGAGTCGCGCCAAAGTACTTTTCAGATTGAATTAATTAAACGTTATTTTAAGAATTTTATCATAATTTTATTATCTTGTTGTTGGGATTTGTTGTGGCCAAAACTTTAAAGACTACATCAATTTCATAAATCACAATTCCAATTTAAACTTTTACCCTCTATGCATCTGTAATCAGATACATCTTATTTTGCTGTAAAATTGGTAAAACTTAAAACTAATATAAATTATTAGTTATTACAGTTATTCAATTATTTCCTACATTAATTAAAAACTCCTAAATGAACGACCGCAACAATATTAAATAATTTTATTCTAATTTACACCATTGCAATGTTATACAGTGGCATTCATGCAAATTTTATAGTGGCATGCCGTAAAATTCCTAAAAAGTAAAATGCAATAATATTGATAATATTACTAAAAGTATGTTTAGCATGTTTTTAGAATGCTAAAAGCATTCAGATGATTCAGCACCCCCATAGCTATTCAACAAAGGATCAAAATGAAACATAAAAATCAACAAACAATTATATTTTTATTACTTTCCTAGCATCAACCGGGACATTTAGTTTGAGGCCCATAAAGTATTAATTGATGTCAAGCATGGGTGCTCTGTTGTGGTCGCCAAGTGATAAGTTCGCAATATTCACACAGACCGCATGCTCATATTATGTGATTTGGTCAAGCATGGGTGCTGTTGTGGTCGCCGTGTAATCAATTTGCTATATTCACACACACCGCATGCTAATATGATGATAGTTAGCTCCTCTGGAGTGCATTGATTGAGGAAACACCTCTCCAATTCCGTCGACCAAATGCATCTGGTCGACACGGGTTGTGACAAGCTTTGTTTCTTGTTGCACGATCGTGGGGGCAACTCAGCATTTAACAAAGCTTGTAAAGACAGGCTAGGGCGTGGCATGACCTGCTGAATAAATTCTAGCTTATACAAAAAGCTGAAACAAAAACAGGGAGTTGCCCACTCGTTCCACAAAGGATTCCCAGGACATCCATGCCACACTAAATCAAATGATAGTTTTAGTAGCTTTCCTAATAAATAATATACTAAACACATTCACCTTTAAATTGCAATCTTCAGAACAGTATTACATCAGTTCTATAGCTGATTTGCACTACAAAACTACCATTGTGATTAATTTTTGGGAGTAGGGCGTAGGTAACCCATATAATTATTTCAATAACTATTATATCATTCTATTATACTTCATAATGTTATGACTATATTATATTATTATATGTAAATTATAGTTTTTTTGTGCATTATTAATATTATAGACCAAATCATTATACATACACTCCATTATTTTTTTTTGAATCCCTCCTATGTTTGATTTTCATTATTCAATTTGTTGCTGGCTCGATTTACCTATGTTGGCTGTACATTTACATATTTGGCTAATGTTGCTGTCTTGGGTAACTTTGGTTAGCTCGCATCCAACTGGGGGCCCATATTAATATGGAATCGCCTTCATCCAGGAACTTTTTAACAATAATCATTATACATAGTCATGGGCATAATGTAACAGTTGTCCCCTACTACCTTAGAGTAGGGCAGTGACCGTTACCAGACCAGAGGCAACGTTGAGTGAGAGGAGACACTAGAGAGTGTTTACCAAATGTTCACTCGTGTACAGAATGCTACCGGCTACTCTAGCCAGATTGTGACCTAGAGCAGCGGAATGTAATATATACGTAGCCATCGGCTAGAGTGCTGCATAACTGTAGGCAGGAACAATACAATTGATATGCTATTATAGCAGATTTGCCCAGCACCCCTGGTACGGGCAGCTGCTGTTTTAGATCTGAGTCTAGCCCCTATGCCTATCAGCAAGTCATACAAAACATGTGGGGCAACAAAACATCAAGTAATGACTGTCAGCCAAATGCAGCTGGGTCAACCCCGATGGCTACCTTAGGGTAAGTGTCCTCAAATTATCTCTGAATGTTAAACAGGTATGGTAACTAGTCAGTTGGCAGCCCCTGGAAACCTTGACTATTAACGATTGTCACCTCAATCCTTCTGTGTAAGTAGACTCGTAATTATAAGATGCTGTGTAAGTAGTAAAGTATAAGTACATGTAGCTGTGTAGGTAGAAGAGTATAGATACATATAAATGTAGGTTCTAGTTAGGGTACAGGAGGGGAGTAGTTATATCTGAGCAGATCGGTGTCCCTGGTCAATATCTGGAACGGAAAGTAGGATCGCTTCCTATCCCCTCCCTCGAGACGCCCCCACCCACCTCCGTTAAACCACCGAACAATGACCCGACCCCTAGTGTACGTTTTTCATAAAATGAAGAAGCTCGGGTTCCCAACCCCCGGTACGGGTAGGTTGGGATGAGTGAATGCGGGCGCACCGTGGACCAGGGGGCTACGACTTTCGGGATGGAGGATACCACAAAATGGCAGACCAATCCTCATGCGGTCGTGTGGAGAGGAGCTCCCTCTGGTCACCCGATGGCTTCCGCATCATCATCACCACCCCCCAATTCCCCTATGACGGCCCCCTCCCATACCCCGCCCCCGGCGGCCCGCGCGCCCTGCTCCATGAGCAACCGACCCTCCGAACGTCGCCTCGCGCCCCTCGACAAAACATCGCCGGCGCCGCCAGCTCCGTTCGAGTGGTGTCGTTTTTTGACACCTTACATCGTCTTGCCTCATAAGTTGTCATATTATTTTTCCGATTAATTGCTTACGGGTTACGTTGATAGCTCGCATCGTTTTGGCTTTTACAAGTTCTTTGTTTCAAAGGGTTTTTAGAATTTGAGATACTGTTTTGTGACACAATCGTTTTGGTAGCTTACATCGTTTTTTTTCCAGAGAAAAAGATTCTTAGACTTTTCACAGTTTTTGCTTCAAAGTCTCTAGGATCTGACTGATGTGGGTTTGAAAAAACGACCGATGTTTGCTCACACATAACTACCCTGTAACCCCATAATTACCAAACGTCGAGAAACGGTTGCATCACTTCTAGACATCGACAGTTCTTTCTTCCTATCACCACAGACAGCTGTGACAAACGACTCTGTAGAAATCATGCACGAAGCTGATCTACCTAATAGACTGATCAAAAAATGACTATCAATCAGACCGACCAATCGTTGAGAAAAAACGACTGATGTTTGCTCACACATAGCTACCAATCATTGAGAAACGGATGCAACACTTTTAGTCATCGGCAGTTCTCTCTTCCTATCACCACAGACAGTTGTGACAAACGACGCTGATCTAGCTAATAGACTGAACAGGAGACAGTTGTCACAAACGACTCTGTTGAAACCATGCACGACGCTGATCTGGTTAATAGACTGACTAAAAAAATGACAATCCTGACATCGAGCAGACTATACCCTTAGACATACAATGCGTAAACAACCGTCCACCACAAACAGTTGTGACAAACGACTCTGTAGGAGCCATGCACGACGCTGATTTAGCTAATAGGCTGGTACTACAAAAAAAAAACTAAACAAATAATACCAAATAATGAACGCTATAATTGTGAGTAATTGCATTCACCATCTTACAGTCAAATGTTATAGGTGGACACACCATCTTCACACACACCTCGTTTACCATAAAAGCATGTTAGACCCGTTTTTAACTGGGAGTAAGTATAGGTCTTATTGTCTTTTCTCACAAAATCCCTATTTATCCCAACTCTAGTCAGTCCGGTTTCTAACACTTTTTCAAAGCATCGTTTTGTTAAACGATTTGTTGCTTTGCTTAGTCCCTTACTACTAGATTTAAACTGACTCTCATCATCACTCTGGCAAAAGTAAGTTTTTGAGTTTAGTGCTATTATACCAACACCCTCAAACTCTTCTTTGAACAGTCCAGGAGTGCGCATATCATACTTGTTTACCATCTGACAGCAGTGATCGGAATTCCACTCTGTCTCACCACTCAGCTTAATACGGATAAAGTCTACAGTGTGATTCTCACAGTACGGTCTCGGAAACCACTGTCCATATACTGTAAAGGTTTGTCTCAGTTCGGGTTTGATGAGGGTTTCCAGAGATAAAATGCTATAAACGCATGATAAAGGAAAGGGGGATCAGATAAAGTGATAAAAACAATTTAAAAAAGGTTCCATCCATTAATAGACATTTATTAGAATAGCATTTGCACAGACTATTCATAAAAAACTTCTGGAAAGAGAAAAAAACGAGTACAGGCTAAAAAAAGTTCCATCCTTTAATAGATAATCATTAGGATAGCATTTGCACACACTATTCATAAAAAAACTTCTGGAAAGAGAAAAAAACGAGTACAGGCAAAAGTCTCACCTGTCCATGAAGTCATAGTAGAACTGTAGCATCCTTAACTTTGCATATTGCAAAATGGTAAAACCAAGTGTTACTGGAACATCCATGTTGAGCTGTAACAGAAAAAACCGTTATATTTTTGCAAAATGGCAAAGCCAAGTTTGACTGGAACATTAATGTTGAGCTGTAACAGAAAAAATACCATTATTAAAAGGTTTGTTTGGCTATGAGTACACAATGAGAGTGGATTGTGTTAAAACGATGTGCATGCAAAATGGTAAAGCCAAGTGTGACTGAAATGACAATGTTGAGCTGTAACAGAAAAAATCGTTATATTTTTACCATTACTAAAGGGCTTGTTTGACTATGAATACACAATGAGAGTGGATTGTGTTAAAACGATGTACAAACTTTTATTAAGAAAAAATGGATGTGACAAGGGTAATTGTGTCAAAACAATGTATGAAACAGTGACTGAAATGTGTGATGATGTGTAGCAAAAGAGTTGACCAAGAAAAGCACACCAAAGGGTTGGTTTGACCATGAATAGATGTTGCACCACGAAGGTGCATTACATCGTCGTCATCATTGGTGTTTGACCGTTTTCTCACACCACCAACAACCAAACCCTCATGAACGTGAATGATGGCATTTTCCTTTGTATCAAAGGTGGCACCACACAACTCACTGTGAAGATGTGCTGTCAATTGATGTCTGCGGAAATGTCCACCACCTTTCACAAAAGTTTTATTACAAAGCGAGCAAGGTTGTCTGTCTGCTTGTGAGGCTGTTTCACCATGTTTTACTACTACGTGTCTCTTCAGGTTTACTACCAATCAGTCTGTCACACGCTCTACACTTGAAAACAGACTGATGGGGTGAGTTTAACTCATGCTCTCTCAAAGACTCTGCATTGGAAAAGTTTGCCAGACATACGGGGCAGGTAAATCCTCCTCCACCCAGTACTGATGCTTCTGTTTCTGTGTGGTTTTTATTTATGTGTCTCCTAAGGTTCAGCTGTCTCACAAATGTTTTAGCACACAAAACGCACTCAAAAGGTCCTGTGGCAGTAGCGTCATCAGTACTGGTACTAGCAGTGGTAGCATCCGCAACACCAAACTATGATTAGAAAAAAACCTGTAAGTACCCCACAGTTTGAACAACATGATCAAAACATGAAAATGTATGGGATGATGAGATTGACTGTATTTTTATAAAACCATTTTTTTTACCAGTGGTTAGAATTGATAATCATCTATTACAGCTACAGCGTTAGATGTTGAACAAATAATACGATCTAAAAAAACATGGAAATGTACGGAATGGTGAGATTAACTTTGTTTTTTATAAAATCATTTTTATCAGTGGTTAGGATTAATAATCATTTACTACAGCGTTAGATATTGAACAAAACGATTACGACACAAAAATGTAGGGAAGGTGGTACTGAGTTTGTTTTTATAAAACTATATCTTTATCAGTGGTCAAAATTGGTAATTATTTACTACAGCGTCTGATATTAGAGTCAATATATCCCATAATTACCAGAGTGCTCCGATCCCTTTCTCCACCACTATCATCAAGTGGCATGTTTTTCGACTATCAGGGAGTTGCACGTGGAAAAAACAGTATTCACACCTCATCCAATCACTCTTACAACAATCTGTTCTCCACCTTTGGATTTTCCTATTAATAAAGCAGTTGGGTAGACAAATGGAAGCACCTCATTGGCTCGGCTTTAGGGGTCACGAGTAGCGGTTTAAAGGTTACGACTAAACACTTTCCACTTTGCAGTGAAACTCAACATCTATCAGCAGTATTGGTACTTAGTATCGTTTGCATGGTTTGTGGTGATTATCAGTGATATTGGTGTTTAGTATCGTTTGCATAAAGTCTGTGCTAATCAATACATATTTGGTAGCAAAAAAACATCGTTTGTATAAAACTTTGCAACTCTAGTATTGTTTGTATGCTTTGTGGTGACTATCAGTAGCATTGGTGTTTCGTATCGTTTGTAAGAAATTTGTGCTAGTCAATACGTATTTGGTAGCAAAAGACATAATTTGTATGAAGCTCTACAACCCCATGTTTATTTGTTAAAGCAGTGATAAAATACCATTCGAAGATATAAAAAATGATACCAAAGGCACAACGTTTGTTTGTTAAAGCAGTGACAAAATACCATTCAAAGATATAAAGAACCACGATAAAAACAAACAATAGCAAAGACACAATGTTTGTTTGTTAAAGCAGTGACAAAATATCATTCAAAAATATTAGTTAAAGCAGAAACAGCACTGTTTTAGGTAATAGAGAGTGGTTATTATAAACGAGCATACAGCATCACTAACCACATATGTAATAGAGAGTGGTTATTACAAATGAGCAGACAGTATCACTAAGCACATAGTCACAAACAACTGTTACAAAAAAAAAGCAGGATAAAAACGATTGTATCATATAGTATATGTAACATGATTCCATCTTATTTCGTTTTAGGCAATAGAGAGGGGTTAAAAAAAGCAAAACACAATTACATTACCACCAAAGAAATGAGTAATCATATAGTATCACCAAACAAAGGAACGGTTCACAAATCAATGTAGAAATTGGTAAGAACAGATAAGTTTACCTGTAGAAGCAAAAAAAACCATAGCATTAAACTCCTACATTACCACCAAAGAAATGAGTGCTCATATGTGTGGATGGTGTTCATTTCACCATACCATCATCATCACAATTATTCGCAACCAATTGGTCTCTTTGGAGAGCATCCATAACCATAACGTCATGATATTTTCGCCCCTTGCCTTTGCTGCCCTTTTCTCCCTTGTATATAATCATCCCAGGTACATTTACTACAGCCTCCTTATATGTCCTTTCAGGGATAAAAACCTCACCTCTATCTACATTGTCACCCATCCGAGTTTCATATTGCATTATGAAAAGCTCTGATGAT
>JAOQGN010092335.1:0-12049 GCA_027564295.1 Himantozoum antarcticum
TGAGATGGTGGGGTGTTTGTGGTGTGTTGTTTGTGGTGGGGGGGGGGGGGGGGGGGGTGGGGGGGGGGGGGGTTGTCTACGGGTTGGAATACAAGCATTGTTAGGACTAGCACTCAGCATGCAGTGCCAGTTGAATGAACTATATTGGTATACGACATGTCAAAGTGTCATTGAGTTAGAGCAATCGGCTGCTGAACTCTGCCTCTTTCAGATATGAACTAGAGGCTTAGCCCTTCAACAAATATAGAAATTATAATTTGATAAGAGCAGATTTGTTTGCTCAGTTGGGTTTACGAGGTTTACTCGTTTATGGTTTACTCGTTTATGGTTTGCTCGTATAACCATATTATCGCTTTATCGCAGCAAAAAATACATGTACATGTCTCATGGCTACTTTGCAAAATATTAACAATAATCTAACATTAATTTGCATAAAACGGTAAAATTCATTTTCAGTTCGGTCGGCACGATTAAGACTAAGCTCCCAATTTCGGTTTGGGATGCCTAAAGCTAAGTCTAACTCAAGGTGACTGAACTGAAAAGGAATCATAGGCCTGACGCATAGAATATTGCAATGGAATATAAGTCAATGTGACCTTTGGTGTTGAGCATTGCCATGGTACTGACTGATGTGTGGCAGGGGCATTCTAATTGGAAATGGCAATATTGGAGGGTGTGCCTGGCCCTGGTTACTCTACTATTCACATATATTATCATATGACACACACTTACTAGCCTAGCTATTGCCTAGCCTAGCTATTGCCCATCAAACCATCTTAATCTTAATTGAAAGGACAAACATCTTTCCAGTGTTTGTCCTTTCAAATTCGAATGTCAATTTCATACAAGTCGATTTCATACAAGTCGATTTCATACAAGTCGATTTCATACAAGTCGATTTCATACAAGTCGATTTCATACATTTCGATACAGTCGATTTCAAATTCAATTTCAAAACGAACTTCAAAATTTCAAAGCGATTCACCTAATTATTTTACTGCACCTAGTTATTAAATATATTGATGGAAATAATATATATATAATATATATATATATAATATAAACGTGCAAAAACTACAAAATACAATATTATAGGTTATATAGGAATGCATGAATATGTAATGTTTGTTGGATAAATTTACTTATTGGTGTAGGGAATGGCGTTCGCGTCACTATAGTGTCGCAGCAAATACACCCGATTGGCTAGAGGTGCTCTTCACATGGGTGGATTTGCGTCTTTTCCATCTAACTAGAAATATTATGCGATAGGTTTTCTCTCGACCACCTCCGTTGTTTGATTGTCACTGAAAATGACATGCTTGGGCAGATAGATGTTTGCGTCGGATTTCTAAGATGTAATTATTCATAGCCAATGTTTTAAAAGTATAGTGCGCTGTCAACTAGTCCGGGTGGCAAGTTATTTTCTACGTACAGCACTACTATTAATTGATATGGAAAATATTGTAAAAGAGTGTTAATTAATAAATATCACCCCTATGAATTGAATTTGGTTTGTAATGATTTGTAACACAATTTGAGTGTTAGAACTCACTGGGCAATAAACTGGTAATGTAATGTTTACTAGACAAATGAAGCTACTGAACCGTCTACTGAGAGGGTAGGGTGGAAGTATAACCGCCCATATATATAAAAATCTTGTCAATGAGCACACAATTGCTAAATTAATTAGAACGTTGCTTATAATTATTTCTTATTTGTAGCAAATATACACCTTTAATTAATTGAAAGCATTCATGTGATCTTGGATTAGCTAAAACAAATGAGCTATTGGAAATATTGTAATGATTGGGCTGGGCGGAATGTTGGCTTAGCTCCAGTCTCTTAAAATACCTAGAAATAAGTTCTCAGCTTCTGTCGTGACTGGTATGACGTACTGTCACGTCATATGGGGTATTGTTGTGTGTTGTGCTGTACTTGGGAAAAGTTTAACCTGCTAAACTCCCCCTCCCTCCTTTGTGCGATGATTGTACATATTATTTCATGTGACGCTAGTGCGACGCCAGTGCATCGCCATTGCGATGCCAGTGCGTCGCCAGTGCGTCGCCAGTGCGTCGCCAGTGCGTCGCCAGTGCGACGCCAGTGCGACGCCAGTGGATGTATGGACATCAGGCTAAAGTTCAGGCTAATCTCTGAACCTGAAATTTGTCTGGGTGTGCTCCAGCCCTAAACTGAGAGGGAATCAGGCGCCGTATATGGCGTATATGGCGGCCTTGGTATGTGGCCGCCTTGGCATATGGCCGCCTTGGCATATGGCCGCCTTGGCTTCAGCCACAAATAATTTCCCATGTTGTGAAACAATTACTAACAGATTTTAAGATAATTTTAACATAACTTTACTCAGCTGGGGTACAGGGTGTTATAATAATATGATGTATGCTGGATATCAAGCAGGGCCATATATAAGCAGGCAGGGGCATCAAGCAGGGCCATATATAAGCAGGCAGGGGCATCAAGCAGGGGCGTATATAACAAAAAACCCACACCCACGTTTTAATAATTTAACACCCTACATTTTCAATTTGACACCTTACATCTTAATTTTAGAAAAATATTCCGCTTAAAACTGTCTAAAAACACTGTACAAATTGCAATTTAGTTGTTGTATAACTAAATGTTCATGGAGACAGTTCAATCCAATTCAGAAACGTCGAGTTTTCACCATTAGAAAGCCAAGAAATTTCTATACAAGATGGAGCCATACACGACATGTCGTTGTGACATAACCCTTATATGCGCCCCTGATATCAAGAATTATTGGCAAGGACAGATTGTGGTACAACTCATTTGCCATTGCTTTACTGCTTCATGTCGCCTGCATACATTGGCCAGCGCAATCAAAATATCCATAGTCCATTGTAAAGAATAAAAAATGAGTGAACTTTCACAGAAATCGAACACCGTCCACCGAATAGAGGAAGTGCTCAATTACAAATCTAATTAACTGACATTTTTAGAGTTTCGCCTACATTTCCAAGTTGGATGTTTACTCTTAAAATATTGCAAACTGCAAACTATATTTAAATCTAAGACTGAACATTATATTGATAGTGAAATGTGTAATAGCAGGCATATATATAAAGTAGAAACTCCAAGCTAAGTTGAGCATTTGGAAAGGATCGTTTTAACTAATCGTTTGATATGAAATAATTACTAAGCATTTGCATTATTATAATGTTAATGATCTCGTCGTGATTCAGAATATATTTAATGTACACATTTATGCAAGTATGAGTCAAGATGTTGGTATTTTGTTCCCTGTTGATTCCATTGTCTATGTCTATGTGTATACCATGTCTATTGTCCCGATGTAAACTTAAGATTGTGCAAGTCCCATCTGAAATAGCTCAGCAAAGCTAACAATTTTAACAAAGCATGTCTATTATCAAACCCTAATCATATGATGAAGCCATGAATTGCTACAGCATGACAATAAAAGTGGGTTTGATGAGTTGCATGGGTGTCAAATAGCTCGCTTACTATTATGCCAAACCCTTTTATAGCCTTGCGTCTTGTTACGTACTTTATTGCTTCTTAACGAACTTTGTTTCGAACTCCCGAAATCAATTAAGTTGGTTTCACAAAAGGCAATTTCACACCTTACGCCTTAAACAAAGCAACAACAATTTTAAATAAGCATATAATGTTTCTGATTTTTTTTACAATGTTCACATTGGCACACGGCATCAGACATTCTTTGTTCGTCTAAAACAATTGCACCGCGTCCATTTTTGACACATCATTATCTGATGAAAATAAACTTTGATATCTTTGAGGAGTAGCATTTGATTTGGTCTAATCAAGGGATCCGGCGTTTGATGAACCCTGATTCCTTACTTTCATTCACAGCCAAAGTCTTTATGTTTGCTATATTATTTACTTTATCATAATCTTTTATACACATACATGTACAATGTTATCACAGATTCGCTTCGATATATTGGATTCAAACATGATCCTAAAACTAGAAAATACATACCGACTAATATACAAAGCTAAAAAATATTGTTTATACTGAACTTAGCAATATACAATCTATGTGAGCTAATGAGAGTAGTGAGTTTAGTAGATGAGGGAAAAGACTGGGGTATTGCTATGTTGTCCCCAACTGAGTGGTGTCCCTGTATACTCTCTCTGTTATATTTTCCTCTGTACCGTCACGTAACTCATCGAGGCACTGCTCTCGCTTTAGCTCGAGTGTTCGTAAACGCGTCCTCCTTTCTTTGCGCCTCATTTCTCGTTCTTTCAAATCTAATTTACTAAAATTTTCAGGAATGTCAAGATTATTGAGATGAGAATATTTATTTCTATAGTCCATGCCAGTTTCCCTACAACTTGCGCTACGTCGTACCCTGGCGTCTATAGCTGTCTTCAGTTCTCCCATCATATCAGTCGTATTACTACGATACAATTGTCTTTGGGAATGGTTTCTCTGCACTCTATTGTTATTCCTTTCAATTGGTTTTAAACTATGGTTATTTTGAGCTGAAATCTCACCGAGTAGTCCCGTAGTTGATTGTATGGGTTGATGTGGAAAGTTGGCTTTTGGAAATTCAGGTATCGCGGGATGTAAAGGGACGTTGCTAACTGCACCATTTACTAATTGTTTGGCAAAATCCTCTTCTCCATGATTGTCTTCGTCGTCTGATTGAGACTCGTGTACGGAGTCAGATTCATAAAGTTCACATCCACATTGAGAGCTACACTCATGGTGATTGCCATCACATTCGGAGTCACAGTTCGAGTCGCAGTCTAACTCCTCACCACTTTCAGATTCCTGCTCCTCGTCACATGACAGTTCATTGTCAGAAATCTCAATGATCTCCTCTGTAATGTCTACGAGTTGATGTTCTATATCTGACCCCTCCACTTCCGATTCATACTCTGACTCCAAGTCATTAGCAATGTTTTCATCTTCTGAGTGCTCACAGTCCGAGGTACACTCATGTTCTTCGTCTTCTGATGCTGCGTCACTTTCATCTTCCATTTCTTCATTACTGTGTTCGCATTCAGAATCACAAATATGCCTATCTTCCGTTGCTAGTTCATCTGAAACAAACCAGTTCACAGATATCGTAACATTTATTTTATAGCCTCCTTTTATTGGAAAATAGTTATATATATTTATGAATTTTCCACAGTGCTTCAAAATATTGTGGCTGGACCTATCGTCGCTGTCTACGTACAGAGTGTAGGCCTATGCATGAACAGAAAATTAGCTCTCGCAGGTTTTGTATAATAATTGACAAATACTGTAATATCGACTGATCCCATTGAGTAATCTCCATTCAATTTTAATAAGCAAATATGGTGCTACGAAGGACTGTAACCTTTCTTTTTTGGTGGGATTCCGTACGAAATGAACTGCAAAATATAATCGGTCAAACAGCGCTTGTACTTGTCATATCTGTACAAGTCACAGCTTGCAACATATTTCTTTCGGCCATATAACGCACACTGTAGAAAAGCGGTCTCTGCTTCATATGAAACCAGTTAAGAATCAGAAGAAATATATTTTATGTGCCGGCAAGTTTGAAAAGATGGCTTAGAAATATTTACAAGTTTCACGAGTTATACATTCTTCAAATTATTATAGAATTTTTATACATTTTGTATTTGTCCGACATTAGTTAAGAGGGTGTGTAATTGTGTTAGTATTGAGGCACAAATTATTTCTACCTCAAAAATCTACATACCTTCTGACTCCGAGTCCACTCTCTCTAATTCCTCCTCATCATCAGATATATTTTCGTCCACCTGTTCTTCCTGTTCCTCATCTGCCGAGTACTCGGCCTCACTTAGCACAATGAGTTCCACATCTTCATGCCTCGTACGTCCTTCTGTCGTATTGGTTTTCATCAACTCCGTACCATCCTGTTTATTTGACTCTTTTTCTAATGCTATTAGATTTGGTTCACTAATAGATAGTTGACTTCTATCAGAATCCTCATCCATATACGGAATGTCCAGGTATTCATGTGGAAGTGGGCTGCCGGAATGTGTCGTGATTAATCCTTCACTAGCGTCACAATATTCCGAGTCTGAGTCATAAGTAGAATCCTGTGGTAACATGTGCGGTTTTATGGTTATAGCCTGTAGTTTGTCCTCGATAACTTTTGTATTTCGAGCTAATTCTGTTGTCGACGTGAGTCTCGAAGCTCCGTTAATTCTACTATATTTAGTAACTAATCCATTTACTGTTGATGTTGGTAGATTTTTGCAGCATATCTCATCTGTTTCCTGTTTAGATGATCCACATAGGACAGCAGTTAGTGCTGATACCATGCCTCCCATTGCTGAACCCCTCACTGCTGAACCCCTCACTGAGCCTCTGGCTGCACTGGCTTGGATAGTAGAACTGTTATTTGCATTGTTGCTAGATCTTATATTATAACAACTGCTACTTGGGTGAGCGACCGCTCTTAAATGATCCGAACTATTTTCTATAGCAGACATGATCTTAGTAATTATAATAATAGGTTTGAGCAAAATTCACATCCGTTAGCACAAATACAAAACCATTTAACATAACAAATAGAAAACAATTAAATATTACTTAATAGCGAAGACAATGTTTGTTTTTGTATTACTCCATCTTTAACCTCGGTACATAATCATGGGCGAAGTTAGTGAGTGCGCACAAGGCTCCACTACTTTGTTTTTGTGTATACTTAGTCTTGCGTTCCAGTGGAGGTATTCCTGTTACAGTGCCGCGTCTAAATGTCTAGGCAGTCAATATTCTGACTCCTTGACCGGTGAGGTGAGGCGCCGTTTATGGCGCCTAATGCGTTTGTTTACGGCTACTGTACTCCCTTCATTCTGCTGTTTCTGTGAGCGTATGTGACTAGTACAGCCTCCACATTTATATCTACAATGCAGACTGCTGTCACAATGTTGACATTCCTAAGGTAGATATACGTGTAGATATAATGCTATGCTAAGATGGTCTGCATGTTATTACTACATGCGCAGGACTTGTTGAATAGGCGTGTCTCAAAGCATAAGATATGTTAGAAACACCAGTATTGTGTAATAGCCATACGAAACAAAGAAATTCTATGGATAGGAAATGAAGTGAATTAAGAATATACTGTTCAATACATTGAATGCAATGTTATCTTTTTATGTAACATGAATATAGAGTCTTATGCGATGCATTGTCAATGTAACCAAATTGTATTATTTGAATAGATGAAAACGTAAAAAATAATAATTCAATTATTTCTCCGCTCAATTTACTGCAACTCGGTCCACACAGCTGCTGAAGGCAACACCTTTTAGCATACTTCGTTTATTTGATCAACTTTTCAAAACAAACATAGGCCCGATTCTATACTAGCAAGCGCCAATAGATAGCTGAGACCTACAGCAATGTCGTGGAGTCCCTGCCTGCTTATGTTACCTATTAATTACTCCTGCCACAGAACCTATTATTTATCTGACAAATTGGCAGTTGCATTTGACCAGCGCCTTTGCGCTTGACCTACGCCTGTGCGGTGACCTGCTATGCTGTCCAGGCAGGTGTCATGGGAAAATTCTCAATGATTCGCTAAGCGTGTAATAATGGTCTGTATGCCTAGCCTTTCATTATCTAAGCCACCGCATTTTTGCGCCCATTGACGAGGATTAATGAAGTGAAAGCCATTTGGATATATTAGTATTGTTCTACAATTAATGTATTTGTTAGCTAGTTGTGTCTCTAAACATCACACCACTTCATAAATCTCATACTTTACATTTTTTTAAGCTTTAAAGTTTTGTTAT
The DNA here is from genome assembly GCA_027564295.1 of Himantozoum antarcticum. Lineage (NCBI taxonomy): Eukaryota > Metazoa > Bryozoa > Gymnolaemata > Cheilostomatida > Bugulidae > Himantozoum > Himantozoum antarcticum. Next base: position 7,783 of record JAOQGN010092335.1, read on the forward strand.
ACTTGTAATGTAACTTGCTAGCCTAAACTAATTGTAGCCTATCCAATAGAGTTTAAGCGTGGCTGTTATTTTACGTAACCCTAAACCATTCTTCTATTCTTTGTTATTCTTTGATGGTAATAACAACTTTATAAATACCTGTAGAGATATTAAATACCTCTGCCTATAGCATGGCTTGCCAAGTCACGTGCATTGGGAGTTATGTGCCCCTGGTTGGCGATGGTGGTGGGGGTGCACCAGCACCACTACCAACCGAACCAACAGAGCACTACTCCCAGTGTGGCATGGGCCCAGGTTACTCTGCCTCATGCCGCTGCTAAATGGTGGTTATAAAGTAGGCATTGATAGTTTCATCAGTTTCATTTCGGCAACGCTTTTTCAGCAGTTTCACTCTTGCTCATCACGTGGCACATGGCTCTGTTATGCTACACAGTTGCCACATCATGGAAAAATTAAGCTGATGCATTCCACCGAATTGACAAAAATTATTTGCAATTATCTACATGCTTACTTGTTACTCAGAGCTAGCAATTTTGACCATGGGGAGACCCTACAGAACTAACGATTCTAGTTTACAGAAAATAGCATAGCGAGGCAGCTCTAAAATTAGATTGCGAGACAAATCTTTAGGAAACGGAAATTATATTTTTGCATTATTTATTAAAAGGGAAGTTAGAAGGAAAATCAGCATCGGCTGAAATACTGTGCAGGAATATTGAAATATACAATAGTGTAAGTTGTGTTATAACATTTTGTCACCTTCAAATTTTATGTAGCAACGCTTCAGTTACTGCAAAGATGTGGAATTTGAACTAGAAGTTGTAAAATGGCATTTAATATGACCTCAAACATCTCCTGGTGATATAATTATTATTCCGCTATAAGAGAATATATTTAAAACAAATTACCCAAATACTCCGTCATTTAATAATTAATTGTTTCAATAATGTAGTAATAAACAATGTAAACAATAAAAGGCTTAAGCTTAATACATTATTTGTATATTTCGGCTAAAATTGCAGCCATTATTGGAGTAGAAGTGTTTATACTCTGATGATCACTGATGATGGAATTTAGCAGAAATATATAAATATTATTGTATTTTCTAAATATTTAAACAATAAATTACATATTTACGGGACTTCCAGTAATTTCATATTTATTAAATTGTTTGCTCAAATACACTTTTGAACTAAAGAATATATGCATAAGTGCTAGGTTGTTGCACTTATAACTTGGCAATAGGCCCCAGCCTTTACCCAATGGGACTACGGAGTACAGTGATATACCCCATAGATAACGCCTTGTATGCATAATATACTGTTATAGTATACATCGTCATGACGACTTATATGTTCAATAAAAAATGCATGCTTGAAAGATATTTAGATATTTTGTATCCAAGGCAAGCTCTTTTGTCAACATAAATAGCTGTTACGTTGGTTATTCACTACCGCCAAAATCTTAACAGGTGTGGTAACGTAGTACCATCAAATGGTGCAGCAGCCTTTTTGTAATACGGCAATAGGAGATCGTATATATTGTTTGCTACTTATGATATTAGAGCCAATCGTCAAAGTTGAACTAAATGCAATGTAATTGGCACATATTTTTGATTGGCCGACTTCTTTATCAGCTTGCTGGCAATTTCACATAGGTCACTCTCAATAGTTTCAAAGTTATTTGCATATTTCTGAAACAAGTATATGAAATGAAAATGCTTAGCTTATGCAATGGCATGTGTTCTGACATTTTGTAAAGATATAGTCACAATTTTCCATATTTATGATAGCTTTCAGATGTGACACGCACGATGTGCATAATAAATATATTTACTGCTAGCTAATAATGTCGTTTGACATCTTACAAGGTCTAGAATGTTGAAGCAAACTGTATATTCTGCACTGGTTTAGAATTTGCATACTAATATGGTAAAATATGTATCCTCTGGCGGAATCGAAACCAAAGTATGACTTTATATTAATTACATCAAAACAATTTAGTAGATAGATACTAGTAGATCCGCAATATAATAGTCACTGTACTGTACTGGCTATGTCATACTGTGTCATACTGTACTGTATTGGCTATGTCATACTGTTCACATTCCACGATATTCGTGAAGGTTAATGGTTTATGTTAAACAGGACATTCTGGTCTGGTATAAGCCATCCGGTGGTGAATAACTACTGATGTATTTCGAGTTTTCCAATGAAACAGATTTTTACCAAGACAAGCTAAGAACAAGCAGACTTGAATTGATTTTGTCGCAAATATTGGACTCAACTTTTAACGCATGCTGTTTAGATACCACATACATGTATATCACATAATATACATAGGCCGTGAGGTTTATGAGAGCATACAGTGTAGATACAAGTGACGGCGTGACCTATAAACTTTGCAGTACTGGCTAGTATAATAGTGTTGACCTATATTTGTGTGCGATACTCCGATAAGTAACTGCATTACTGAACACTTGACATAATAAATTGGGAGTTAAACCTTGATATCTCTGAATTAGTTGGTTGTTGCGATGTTATGACTTTGCCCCACCTTTGTGAGTGCCTATATTAGTTTGCTCTACCTGCGAGTTAGTGTAATGGGTGTAAGGTGTGTAATTGAGAGAGAGAGAGTAGATAACTCCCACATTAAGCTCTGGCATTTATTACCAATGTGGTGGCATCTAATGATACCCCTACCTTAGCTGTCTAGCATGAGTCGGAACTCAGGCTAACCCTTACCATATCCTAGCATATCTTATTTTTGTATCTTTTGTTCCTTTGTATTGCTTTTTTATTTTATAGTATTACTACTTATGACTACATATAATTATTACTATTATAGTATATCCTAGAATTCAACTGTTTCTACTAACGGAGATTGCGCGACATATGCGACACCCTCAACTGCTTACTTGCACATAATTCCATCAGAATTAAGTACTGCCATCTTAAATCTTGTCAGGCCTGACCGAACTGTACAGCATCAGTTCAATGTACTTTATACCTGAAAGTCACTTAAATATATCCAAGCCTGGTTTTGTCGCTTCGCTAGATGGTTTGGGCTCTTTTATAGTGCTACCGAAATATTAGTGTTGTAATTGTATGTATTTTTTAGTACATTAAAATTTCACTATGAAATCGCTTCTTGTAATAACTTTTATAATAAAATGTTGATCAATCTATTCGATTTTATACTGTATATTATTACCTTTATTTGTCGCTGTAGACTGCCGCTTAGACCCACAGAAGGTCTGACCGTATATTTCAACTGGCGATAATTTGTAACCTATTATTCAACGATATTTTATTGTATGCTTTTTGCAAGTCTGGATTACATTCTATTTCGGTGCAACCTCTCTCAAGACTCAACAAGATTGTGAAGTCAACTAGTGTTGATTTGACGAAAAACATTCAACTATTAGAAATAAGCTGCTTGTCTGAATTTGTAAACAATACATCAAACTTGTGAGACATTGAGATATAAATATTTGCAAAAAGGTCATATTTCTATAACATAAAACATAGTTTAATCACATCTCTGATACCCATATTGCTTCCAGGATTTCCTCTCACAACTGATGCATAATGTTTAGCAGTGAAATACTATTCTGACCTATTATACCATTTCCGTCTGCAATTGACACTGGCGTTAAATATCATAATATCATTATATACCCTTAACACGCATCATCAAGTGAGTAATGTCATCAGCTCTGTATAATTATATATAATCACTTGTCCATTGCACACAATTTACTTTGTCTTCTGTATGCATACATAGAAGTGACGGCAGAGATATTTGGGCCGTCCATTAATTTAATTGCAATTTAATTACATTATATTTAGGTATAATTAAGTGGAAAATGTATTGCTAATAGAATAGATACTTTGGTGCCAGCACAATGTACAGTTATTATACTGTACATCCTTCAGGACCCCACCTCATCCAACGATGACTCGATGAGTATGAAAATAATAGATAACTTGTTTTGTAATTAGTATAAACTACATTTCAGATACAATATTTACCAAAATCAAAAATGCTTATAACAAATTATGCTTAGCTAAACAGATCTAACAGCAAAAAAAAAAATCAAATTGTTTTGCAACATACGTGTACATGTAGCGATAAATATTAATGATAGTTATTAATTTAATATAATTTTATCATATTTAACCCTTTCGGTCCCAGGCCAATTTTCAAATTTGATATGACTCGCATGATTTCAATATTCTGAGAGAACTAAGACAGCTAGAGCCTT
>JAOQGN010092446.1:0-12047 GCA_027564295.1 Himantozoum antarcticum
TGTGCTAGGCGCTGTGCTAGGCGCTGTGCCGTAAAGGGTCCGGGTTCTGTCCCATTTACGAGCGTTACATTATTTTCTATTAAGTTACTATAGCAAATTGTAAATACATGTATTTACATTTATGTCTCTTTTTATTTGTATTCATGTCTTTTTTAATCTCACTCATTTAACTGACTCTTTTATCGTTTTCTGGCAACAAGTGTAATCACTTATTATCCTTCCAGAATAAAATAAAATATATATATTGTAGAGTAATGTAACAGACTATCTTTCTGAAAGCTGGGACTTGGACCTGGACCTGGACCTGGACCTGGACCGGTCTGGAGAATGGGATGGTACGAATGTTGATGAGGGTAAATATTATAGTATACGATATTTCTATCTTATTATGGTTCACATTATCTATTTGTTCGCAGCTCTGTGTTAAATAAAGCTGTCCTGTTTTTGATTGGTTTAGCTACTGTTATTGTTGGGACAATTGAAAAGATCACAATATCCAACTTTTGGTCTTATCAATTTCTAATATTATAAGTTATATTATTTTCATTCCCCTTCATCTACCTTATGAGTTCTATCTGTCAATCTTTCCCATCATTTGACATCTTTTCAACACATTGGGTTTAGTCAATTCCCCTACAAATATGCGTTTAATCGAATGTCAAAATCTCTGATGGAAATGCCTACCCTACAGTCTACTCTACTCTAACTGAGGGATTTATTCAATTGCGTAGAAAATAGGATCCTTTCGGCACTAACCACTATTATCTATTGCAGTAGCCTTTTGCAAGCAGGCTGATGTTCAGCATAAACATTGGCACATTGCTGAGTAGCTTGTAATACAAATATTATATGCAAATAAATGGCTACAGGATTGATTGTGTCATGCACTATGGAATCATTATGCAGAATAGTTTTTAGAAATGTCTACCTAAATTTAAAGGTTTTCCTAAATATTTACCCTGAAAGACTGACCATATTCATACAGACACACACCAGGTTTTGTGCTCATAATCCAATTAAGGGGATAATCACAAATATTTCTAAACACTTTGCAGCAATGGATGATGATGAAGAAATATGTGGAGGCTGGATGACAGCAATGGTGGTGGGTGGATTTCTGGTGGCAGGCTGTCTGCTCTATACGCAGCGCCATAACATCAGCAGCTGCGTGCAGACAGCCTTAAATGCCACCAGGAGTCTATTTAGACCCACCACCAACTACAACATATCCAGCTTCCAAGGTACGATTTGATTAGGGTGTTTATGATAGTGGTAATGCCGTTGTTGATGGTGACGGTGGTGGTGATAGTGGTGGCGATGATGGTGGTGGTGACAGTGGTGGTGACCGTGGTGGTGACGATGGTGGTGGTGGTGATGTTGGTGGTGATGGTGGTGGTGATGGCGGTGGTGGTGATTGCGGTGGTGGTGATGATAGTGGTGATGATAGTGGTGCTGGTTATAGTGGTGCTGGTTATAGTGGTGCTGGTTATAGTGGTGATGGTGGTGGTGATGGTGGTGGTGATGGTGGTGATGATGGTGGAGGTGATGGTGGAGGTGATGGTGTTGGTGATGATGTTGGATATTTTATTGTGCTGGTGTCGGTGGAAGCAATAATGGAGAATCATTATCATTATCACGCAACCTTATGACTATTATGATGTTGATCAATACATATTTATTTCCTGAATTAGGGTTTAATTTAAAACTGCTCTTTGCATTGTACTACAGATATATTGTACTACAAACACAAATACAATGCATGTGATAATAATTATGTATACAGTTACCGACCAGGAACTCAACAGCTTCCATTGTGCCACCTTATTTGCTCTCTGAAATGAACACGTCTAAATCATTGAGTGATGGAATGGAATCCAAACGTGTGACCCTTGCAGCAGATAGCTTGAAATGTCAGCCCTGCAAGTCAAGCAGTCTAACTGTTCCGTCATCAATACAAACTTCATTTACCTTCACCATTCACTATAATTTAATGTTCTTGAATCTCTATTTATAGCTAGATGTCTTGACGTCTCTATTTATACATGATTTACCTCTTCATGTTATTGATCTATTTACATGGAAGCTAAGACAGCTGACTGAAAGCCTCTCTACATCTAAGCTGAACAGAAGGTGGAAATAGAATTGTGTGGCAACTATATATAAATATTTATTTTTTGTTAGTGCTGATAACATTGGTTAGTAAAGATAATTATATCAGTTATTATTTCTTTTTATTATTAGTTCTGAACTTCATTTAGCAGTTGATGTGGTTCAAGCTGGAAATTGTTATTCTATGTATGATAAGCCAGTTATTTGTTTGGCAACGTGGTGGATCATAGGTAAATGTAATTAGTAGTGTATATTTTACTCCACAACTGAAATTTTCCAATTCATAAAATAAGTATTTCATTTTAGTGTAAGGTTAGTTATTATATTTATCACCTTTTCAACTTGACAAAAACATTTTCTCCAATTTCCAGCAGCTTCCAACAGTTAAATTCTACACAATTTTAATATTGGTCTAATTAGGATAATAATTATGCGAAATAATTACATGTAGATATTATTTTGTGCGAAATCCCTAAAACCCAACAAGCCTTCAAATTATTATTAATGTTATGCTCGCTGCTACATGCCAATTAGCAATTCTAGTAACGTCTGCACAATAACAACAACGATGACAACAACGGCAACAATGGCAACAATATGGTGAAACAAGCAAGGGCAACAGAACAACAGCAGCAATGACAACATCTACAGCAACAACATCTACAGCAACAACATCTACAGCAACAACAACAGCAACACCAACAGCAACAACAACAGCAACAACAACAGCAACAACAACAGCAAGAACAACAGCAACAACAGGAGCAAGCAACAATCGTAGCAACAACAACAGCAACAACAACAGCAACAACAACAGCAACAACAACAGCAACAACAACAGCAACAACAACAGCAACAACAACAGCGACAACGAAGACAACAGCGGCAATAACAGCAACAAAAATTACAGCAGCAAGCAACAATCGCAGCAACAGCACCAGCAACAGTGGCACCAGCAACAGTGGCACCAGCAATAGTGGCACCAGCAACAGTGGCACCAGCAACAGTGGCACCAGCAACAGTGGCACCAGCAACGGTGGCACCAGCAACAGTGGCACCAGCAATGGCGAGACCAGCAATGGCGAGACCAGCAATGGTGAGACCAGCAATGGCGAGACCAACAACGGCATCCACATCATCAACTACAGTGGCAATAGCGGCAACTACAGTAACAGCAGAAAAACTGGCATCAGCATCCATAGCAACAGCAGCATCAACAACAGCAGCAAAAGTGGCAACAGCAGCGACACCAGCAGCAGCAACAAGAACAGCATCCACAGCAAAAACATGATCTAGTTCTAGAGGAACATGCCGGACATGATGAGCTGACAAGTGGTTCTAAATGAAGTGGTTCTATTTTAGTGTGAACTGAAACTGGACTGAAGTGGTTCTGAACTAGAACTAGAATTGAAGTAGTTCTAAATGTTCAAAAGCTTGAACATTAAATGCATGAAAATTAAATGCATGAACATTAAATGCATGAAAATTGAATGCATGAACCAAGTTTATAAATAATTAACAAAATTGCAGATATATTGTCACTCAACATGAGTTGGTGATGACAACCAAATCCAAATACCGCCGCCTACCTCCAACTGTCACCCACCAATTGCCACCTACCACATCATAGCACGTGCCACCTGTCACCTGCCACCTGCAACCTGTCATATGCAACCTTTCAGCTGCCATGTGTCACCACCCACCTGCAACCTGGCACCTGCAAATTGACATGTGCCACCAGCCACCTGTCATGCGCCACCAGCCACCTGTCATGCGCCACCAGTCACCTGCCATGTGTCACCAGCCACCCACAACCTGCCACCAGTCACCTGCTACCTGCCACATGCTACATGCCACCAACCACCTGCAACCTCCCATGTGCTACCTGCCACCAGTCATCTGTCAACCTACAACCTGTCACCCCTGCCACGTGTCACAAGCACGTGCCACCAGCCACCTGAAACCAGCGACCTGGAACCTGCCACAGGTCACCTGCTACTAACTTGCCACATGCTGTGTTCCACCAACAACCTGCCACCAGTCACCTGTCAACCTCCAGCCTGCCATTGGCTACCAGCTACCTGCAACCTATCACCTGCTATCTGCTGCCAGCCATGTGCCACCAGCCACCTGCCATGTGCCATCTTCAACCTGCAACCTGCCACCAAATATCCATTATGTGCCATGTGCCACCAGCCACCTGCAACCTGAAACCTGGCATGTGCCACCAGCCACTTACAGCCTGACACCGATAACCTGCTACTTGTCACATGCTATGTGCCACCAGCAGCATGCAACCGGTCGCCTGTCAACCTGCCATGTGCCACCAGCAACCTGCAACCTATCACCTGCTATCTGCTGCCAGCCCCATGCCACCAGCCACCTGTCATGTGCCTCTTTCAACCTGCAACCTGCAGCCTGCCATGTGCCACCAGCCACCTGCAGCCTGCCATGTGCCACCAGCCACCTGCAGCCTGCCACGTGTCATCTGCAACAGGTCGCCTGTCAACCTGCCACCTGCTACATGCCATTTGTCACCTTCAACCTGCAACCTGCCACCTGATACCAGCTACGTGCCATGTGCCACCAGCCACCTGTAACCTGTCATGTGCAATTTGCCAGCCACCTGCTACCTGTCATGTGCAATCTGCAACCGGCCACCTGTCAACCTGCAACCTGGTATGACTGTGTCATCTTCAACCTGCAATCTCTCACCTGCTACCCATTACGTTCCATGTGCCACCATCTACCTGCAACTTGTAAGCTGCTATCTGCCACATGACATTCTGCCACGTGCTATTGCCACCAGCCAACCTGCAACCTGCCATGTATCACCAGCCACCTGCAACCTGTTACCTGCTACCTGTCATGTGCCACCAGCCACGTGCCACCTGTCACCTTCCATCTGCCACTTACACACCTTTCATTCTACCACCATTGTCATTGTTGCTTTTGTTGTCATTGTTGTTATTATTATTCATTTTATGTCATTAAGTACGATATTACCTATCAGCCTCCTCTATAATATTTACTAGTATAACAAGATAATGTGTTTGCCTTGTACATAATAATATCAGCAGCATCAGCTGTGATATCATTGTTATAAACACATACATAGCTTTAATGTTTTTGTCAATATTATATTGAGTTATCACAAAATATATAATTAGTGATGAATTCCCTACACATCTCTAGTCTTGTATTTGTAACAAAGCATAGAAATATAAGGTTTCAGGTTCCAGTTGGATAAGTTATATAGATGCAATCATACTCATGATGCTCATTGCTATTATTGCTTTGTAGTTCAAACTTTCTCCACTAACGTTAATGGACTTGTCTACTTCTCAAATAAAACTTCAATATTATATTCGAATAGGTTAATTCGGGCTAAACATTTTATTATAAAAGTTATCACAAGAAGCGATTTCATAGTGAAGTTTAATGTACTAAAAAATACATAAAATTACAACACTAATATTTCGGTGTCACACATTAAACTTCACTATGAAATCGTTTCTTGTGATAACTTTTACAATATTATATTGAAAGCAAGTTATTTTTACCTAAGGGTCATTTAGGTGTGATAGCACTGGCAAACATCTGTGTCCTAGACAATATCCATATTTTGACAAAGTTTTAATCTATGGAAGACATTAACAAATAATTTCTAATTTTCCAATTCATAAAATTTCATCTCGCACACTCGCAGATGCGTACATGATGCAATGGGCTGCTAAGGTCACATTTATTATCATTATCATCACAAATTGGTGTGGTTGAGTTTGTCCAACTTTAAGCAATTCTGGCATTCTTCAGTGACATTGCTGATATATTGACTGAAATGCATGCAAATAAAATGAATAAAATGTAACTCAATGCATCGATAATGAAATATTTCTTGAATACTGAGGAGTCAGTGTTTTGGTATACAGAAGTCATCGTGGTTTACTATTCGAGAAGCTGAATCATCCGCTACTGTGACTGCTAATTCACTACATTTGAATTGTATTCCTAGGCCACAGTTATTTGGTTTGCTTTAGCTATGTACAAATATTGTAAGAACTGTTAGAATTCATATACACAGAGCAACACAGCAGTCGACTATTCCAGGGACACATCATATACACAGAGCAACACAGCAGTCGACTATTCCAGGGAACACATCATATACACAGAGCAACACAGCAGTCGACTATTCCAGGGAACACATCATGAAGTCGTAATATTATAATATTTTGCTTTACATTATGGCTTAGCTAGTCGCTCCTTTGAATGATAAAAAATACTATTGCCACTGAATGCAACAAGGGTTGCTGGAACATTTATCATGAACAAGCATTCCATTTTATACCAGGTGCGGTGAATGTGTAACGTCTGTAATAACATTAATTTTGAGATGACTATAAATAAGCCAATCAATGAACAGTCGTACTGACACTACATACTTGTAGTTACATTGTATATAAATTATTAGTGCAATTATTAGTGCAATTATTAGTGCAATTATTAGTGCAATTATTAGTGCAATTATTGTAGTTCTGCAAATTATTTGGAGTTGTGTGTTCAATGTAGATTATAAGCAATGAAAAGACAGCCTCCTTATAGTAGTCTCATTACTCTATTTTCATGGCAGTTGGAACATTTTTTATTTTAATTATAACCAACAATCTGTTGACACAGATGTGACTAATGATTTACCGTGAGAGAGTGAGGGTTTATTTTGATCATTTTAATATGATATTTGGTGGAACTTAATTTTGTAATATGGAAGGCACGTTAATATATAACACAACTCTGCTTCCCATATTACTAAATTTTGACAAATTTTTGACAAATTACCCTTGTACAAATAATTTGTTTTAAGAAGATAGTTTTGAATTTTCTTGTATAAACATAATTATCAGACTATACAAAGAAATAGTGAGCCTATTTCAACGTATTTTAGGAAATAGGAAGGCTTTAAATAAAATATCTACGAGCTTGAAAAATATTGTGAGGCAAGAGCATTTTGTCTTTAGCTTTATGGTCGTTTCTTCATTTTTAAAAGGAGGTGAAAGCCAAAAAAAGCTCATCCCTCAACATAATTTCAAAATATTTTGGTATACTCCTAAATTATCGCTTTAAATAGCCTAATATTTACACTTCTTCACAAAATAATATTCAAAGAATACTTTTCTAAAGCAAATGTTTTTGAAAAAAGACCTTATGATCAAAGTGCCTCAACTTTAGCCAGCAGTCATCACTGTTCCCTGTGTTGTGAGCTCCGTGTGCTGTGATACGAAGCATGTGATGATATGCCAGCACTTTCAAACTATCCTACAAAAATATCCCTCGCGAGTCGCGATATTTACAATTTAAATTGATATACAATTATCATCAAGAGTGATGTATGAGGGAATTATGGTGATGCTTTAATGTTATTATTATATTGGTCTTGCTATGGCTAGTGGTTCGTGTTTTGACTAAAACAATATTTAATGTTAATTAGGAGTTGTCTATTCTATATTTGTAAAGAAAAGTCAACTCCCAATAGCAAATATTAATTGTAATATTGATGTATGATTTTTAAAAGGCATGCCTACCGACTTGATGTTATAGCAAGATATACCACCAACACCTCACACTTTTACTAGGTTAATTTTCTAAAACCATCCCAGCTTTCATCTCCTTTTTTCTTTTTTTTTCTCTTTGAGAATCAGTTATCTCAATGGATGGCCAACAGCCATAAAATAAAATAAATAGAATGAAGGAGTTTGCATATATGCCGCTTCATATTGTAACAAAATTGCCAAGCTCCCCTGAACTGGACACCTGCTGTTTTGGATCTATGGCTAAGCACTAGACAGGTCGTTGACATGCCATCATGTTGTATTGTTCCCTGGTAGCTGACCTCAAGCACAAAGCCTTACTGTACCTCAGTACAGAGAGGCAACGGGATCAATAGGATCCAATTTAAAAAAAACAACTAATTAAATAAAAAGAATGTAAAAATTGATCAAGAAATCACCTAGGTTGTTAACTATATGCTTGAAGTGTAGAATGTGTAGTCTATTGTTATAAATTTAGTTTTTTTTAAAAATTAAAACCTTTTTTTCACTGGTCATGGCAAAATAGAACGGTAACTCTGTAGAGAAAAATAACTCTGTGTAGAAAAAGCTGCGCCAAAGCCTAGCTCTCAACTAACTGGAGCTGACTTTTTTGGGTTGCCACTTAAATATCAAAAAGAAAGATGGGCATACCCTTGGCATCTCGTATCTAAAAGTTCGCACTGATTGGTTAATAACAAAAGGACCGAGATGTAGCCCATCTCGACCATGCACAAATAGATGCTGATTGGCTAGATCGTTCACAACCGAGAATCGTTGAGACTATAGAATCTCGGCTGTGTAATAAAATATAATAAAGTAAAGTTGCCGACGAGTGACTTAAGACCTTAGATGCACAATGGCAGTTGAAAAGACTAGTAACTACTATGAGAATGCAGACAGCACTGTAGGTCCATCCAGGTGAGTACCAGTAGGTAGATAAAAGGTAAAAACAAGGCAAATGTAACTAATTGGTTGGCAGTCTTGACTAGTCAGAGTTACAGCAAATAACAAGAATAACAATGCAGGTAAGTAGCAGGTAAGTAGTAGGTAAGTAGCAGGTAAGTAGTAGGTCATGTATAGGTTATGTGTAGGTTATGTGTAGGTCATGTGTAGGTCATGTGTAGGTCATGTGTAGGTTATGTGTAGGTTATGTGTAGGTTATGTGTAGGTCATGTGTAGGTTATGTGTAGGTTATGTGTAGGTCATGTGTAGGTTATGTGTAGGTTATGTGTAGGTTATGTGTAGGTTATGTGTAGGTTATGTGTAGGTTATGTGTAGGTTATGTTCTGATTAAGAGGGAATAGGGGGCAGTGGCAAAAACCTTTACAATATAATGCTTTCTAAAGCAGTGGAATTTTTCACTGTTCCCTGTTTCCGCTAGGACAAAGGTGACTTAGATGTGTATTTTATGGGCTTGTGATATTATTGTTGCAACACAGGGGGCATTTTGTGCTATTGTTGCAACACACGGGATATTTTGTGCTTTAGGTTGTGATCCGAATAGACCCAGCAAATACAGGTTAGAATGCTTGCTGAATGCTTTTTGCCAGAATGCCATAGCTGAGACTCCAACCCATGAGTTGTTGAAAGTACTAGCCACTATCAACTGCACTACTCCCCTGAAGCCGTGGTGAGAATGTTATGTTGCTCGGAGTAATCATGAATATATAATCAATAATCATAGAATGAATGTGTGATGCTCAAAATATCAGATTTGTTATAAATTATTTGGATGATAAAAATAAATTGTTCTCAATGTAGCAGCACAAACACATTTTAGTTGGATGTGTTTTCCTTGAAAACTACTAACTAACTACTAAGGGCATTATGCTTTATAATCAGCTATTTTGATGTCAATAAATAGTTAATTATATGCTTTGGTTAAACGGCCTGTTCACGGGAAACGCTATTGCAAATTTTCAGGAAATATCAATGAGCTGTTTTAGCCATCACAGTTGCTAGGTGTTTGTTTACTATGTGCATACAAATGTGATGCAGTATTTAATCATGTTTTACGGTGTTCTTGTACACGATTATATCGTTTCATTAAAACACCAATTACCCAAGTAGTACTGTCATTGTTTGCTTTGATAATTGATTCATTACCGAGTAGAATTGGATTAATACACTAATATCATTTCTGTAGTATGTGAAACTGTCATAATAATATAGCGTGCCATAATACAGGGTGCCATAATTATAAAAATATACAAACAAGGACCTCCACTGGTTATAGTTGAGAGAGTAATCTAGCTATCTGTTGCACATGCATAGTTCTGCAGTTTTGGAGGTCGGATACTCATACTAATTGAATAAAGTAAGTCGATTTGGTTAATTTTGTATGTTTATCAGGGTCAGGGTTAAGGTAATACATGAATAAATTAGTGGTGGGCGTTAATCGAGTTATTAGCTGAGATTAAATCGATAATTTTCAAAATATTAAATTATCTCCATTAATTTGGTCACTGATTAATCTTAGGACTTTCAAGCGGAATAAAAGCAGAATTCCATCCTGGGATGTATCATCATAACTAAATTATGTATGTAGGGACCAATTTCCATCTGCTTTGTTTCCATATCAAACCATGGTCTACATGAACAGAAGCAAATACCTTTAGTAGACTTTCCTTGTCCAGTTAACCTATGATATTGAGCTACCACCATAGAAATAATGCCCATTTCCTTCACGTGATGAGTAATTGTTCGATGTGAGCAATCCATCAAAACTAAAATTATGTGCTGCATGGATCAACGTAATGCAACTTCAACTTAATTTTTTCGATATATTGTGACAATAATTGAAGCAGACTAAGTCAAGATTATTTCCAAAATTGATTGAAAACTGATTTTTCTCAGGGTAAGATTAATCATGATTGAAATTTGTAATTGTGCCCACCACTAAATTAAATAGTCTTCACTAATATTAATCCAGTCACTTTTGGTATGCATGAATGTTCATTGAACGGAGGAATTCAATATTTATGATTGTGTAATTAGATTATGTTATGATATAAATATATCGATGCACCTTTTCATATGATTTTGAGAAAAAAAGAGTCTGTGTATAATAACTAAATCATTTTAGCCAATTGTATCTAATGCACATAGTTTGATTTTGTTATTGTAATATACCATAATCAATTTAAAAATGTAATAGTGAACCCAATCAAGAAATGCCCTGAGCTTATTTTATGCACTTTTGCAGTCTCTAAATATTGTTATTGGTAATGTTGATTGGCAAAAAGTGATGCAAAATACATGTAATATACAATAGACATAGTCTCAGATTACGAGATACCGCGATAAATAAGCACAACACCGCTTTGTATAGTAAAAAATTGTTTTACACATTTAAATTTTGTTGTTGATGCTTATACTTTTATTGATACTTTTTTAAGTCATTTTGTTTTTAACATCATCTTTAGTTCCAATTACTGACCCATTATTTATATTGCCATTATACATTATTTATCTATTATTAAATTATTATTTTTACTGTACACAAATTATAGTATCTGATACCCAGCACCATTATTGTAATGCTTCTTTTTAGTGCCTAAATACCTTTACTTTTTAAACATGATCTTATTTGTATGTCACGTACATTGATCAGCCAAATAACGTCTATATTATTATTATTATTATTGGTCAAAATTTGTGTACTGTGAAACCACACTTGTTTTTCTTATACTTCGATTTAAATATTTATTTTACAAGTCATTTCAAATGTAAAATGTGATGCTAAATGTAAACCAACCGAGTCAAGTTGTTTATAGAGCCAAATAAAATATTAGAAACATTTAAAACCTCGGGAAACAGAGGAAAAAAAGGATTTCCGATGGCATTTTCACCAACGCCAAGGTGACCCAATAGCTCTCGAATCTGAAGCCGTCTTTCCAACAACACCGTACTGCGTAACACTTTTGTGTGCATCACATGACAATAGACGTAATGACAATCATTCATACGTTTATCCGATGTCATCAAGCAGATAGCTCGTTGCTAAAACTCCCTATTGACCAAGGCTCAGTTGTCTGGGAATTCCCAACACATAAAATGAACCCACATAAATGTGTTTGGCTATATTGTACATTGTATCATAGATGATGATCTAAATATAGCAAAGGCTTGAAACCTCACAGTCTTATGGAGTATTCACACTGCTCAGCCAAATCATAGCTGAGTGCGACTCCGACGGAAATAGCAGACAAAGGTGAGCAGTGTAAAAGCAATAGGGTAGACACATAAGTTGTCATACCCTATGCAGGAACTCATCAGATCTTCCCAACGCTGCTGGTTTCAGCTATGATATCGCAGGCTATCAGTAGTATAAGTTCGGGCTGAACGCGC